>JAHWXV010000433.1:0-14427 GCA_024586415.1 Phrixothrix hirtus | reverse complement strand
ATATATATATATATATATATATATATATATATATTTATATGTTGGTGGTATGCAAAATTTTTCAAGCATTAAAATTATCTGTTTGTAATTATTAGCTATCTTAACTGGAAAATTGTACCTTATCTTAATCACATAAGGTTCTATACTCATGAAATGACAAACAATCAGGATGTTTCTATGAGGTGTGTTTTTTAAGTGAGTATACTTTTTAAATTCTGCCACCGTGAGCGCTGCGGCGGCTTTCCACGCTTACGCGCTATGTACCTACCTCTGTTAACACGTCATAAACACCATTACCGAAAGATTCGACTGTGTTTACGTTTGTGACTTCTTAAAATTCCTCCGTTGGTTGAAAATCCCGTCGAATGTGAAATACGATCTATGGGTCGTTTTCTTGGCAATAAAAGCATTAAATTAGCCAATATTCACCGTCAGATTAGTGAAGTGTAAGGAAACAACGTTATGAGTGAAGGAATTGTGCGGAAATAAGATAAATCTTGTAAAGATGGCCGCACGAATGTTCACAATGGGGAATGAAGTGGGTGACCTTCTGGTATTACTGCAGATTTGGTTCAGAAGGTTGATGAAAAAGCGAAACACAACACACGCTTTACGATTTCATCGTTATCTGACGAGTTTCCTCAAGTTTTCAGGAGTGTTTTCAATGAAGTTGTGACCAAACCTTAAGTTATTATATTTTTTGCTCACGCTGGGTACCAAAAATTTTAACTCAGGTGCATAAAATAAAACGTGTAGCCAGCGCGTTGACCTTTCTTGAGCTGTACAGTTAGGAGGGTAATGATCTTTTAAGCCAAATTGTCACAGGCGACGAAACATAGGTGGCTGATGTTCCACCGAAATCGATGCACCAATCCATGGAATGGCGGCATTGAACATCACCCATTTAAGTGAAGTTCATGCGAATTATTTCAGGCCAAAAAATCATGTGTACTATATTTTAGGACATAATGGGGGTGTTGCTTGTGGATTTTTTGCCTCGTGGTAACACAGTAAGTTCTACGACGTATTATTAGACCTTTAAAGAACTGTGCCGTGCAATCCAAAACAAAAGGTGAGACGTGTTGAGTAAGGAGATTATTTTTCTTCATGACATTGCCCATCCACATGCAGCGTTTCGAACTCAAGATCTCATCGCATCTTTTCACCGAAAACTACTTGTCTCGACCTTTCACCCAGTAACTACGACTTGTTCCTACATTTGAAGAAACATCTGGGTGGTGAGCATCACAACGACGACGATTAGGTCAAAACAACTGTGTTGCAGTAGTTGTCAAATCAGGCGGCAGACTTGTATGAGAATGTCATTTAAAAGCTGATTGGGCGATACGATAAATACCTAACTATTGGTAGAAATTATGTAGAAAAGTAGACTAAGGTACAGGCTTTCATGTAAAAATAAAATTATTAAGAAAACTTTACTTTTTATATTAAAACGGCACTTACTTAAAAAACGCGCCTTTTATATATGTGCGGATTTAAATAACAGCCCATAAATTAGCTTCCAGCTTCAAAATATTTACATAATATTATAGCGGCGTAGACGAAAACACACTATAGATACCTGAAAGCTTACGATATGTCATAATAGTGGCACTTGTTTTTGTTTACTGATTACAAGAATGTTTGCGTAAGCAGTGCACATACCATTGAATACGGTATTATTGTAAAGTTGATTTATAACGAACATGTTAAATCTAGTGTGATTTTAGCTAGACACCTCGAACTGTTTCGAGAAAATTCAATTTCAAGAACTGAAATGATTTACTAGTTTAAAATTTTCCAAGAATGTCGGTAACTAATTCAGGATATGATACACGTACGGCGCCCAGGAGCATGAGCCACTCCATAGAATATTCAGTGAATCAGTGATCTTATCTATCATTATTGTCAGGTTTTCGCGCCTAATATGGCATCATAAATGTATTAAAAATAGTTATTAACAATGTTGAACATATATTGACGAAGAGCAGAAATACAGGAACATTTGAGCTATTTGGAACCCAAGACTACATATCGTGGAAGAAAAGCGTGAAAGGGATCAATTGTCAATGCACTTGTTGAATGGAGTTCGTCAAGAAGAAGAACCTCTACAAGCGCGCTTAAACATTTTGGGACATAAACGGCTGATAATTCTTTCACGAGCACCCTGCACTATGCATTCTTTTTTTATTAATTGCATTATTAAGAATGTCTCAATAATCGTTTATTTAATGCAAGGACAATTCTAAACATTTCAAAACAGATAAATGTTCTAATGTTATAGATTTTATTGAATAAAATGTAAAAATTGTTTAAAGTTGCGAATGTTTCCAATGGAACAAATAAAGATATTGAAACCACCAACTCAATAAAGAAACGTTGAAGTAGTTATATTAAAATAATATATAGATACGGCGATCTTACAACCTTGCTATAATTGCAAACTGCGTGACAATACCATAAACCCTCCCCACATTCCTAAAAACGTTTCCACAGCAGTGATGAGGCTAGCGCCTTAACAAACGGGATAGAAATTATCTATGCATCTAGTTTTATGTAAACGCAATTTAAAAGCGCTGCGCAATAGGTAGTTTATTCCCAAGAAGTACACCCATTCCTTTGTGTAACTTTATGTGGCCCAATTCATGGAACTTCGACGTTAATTCTCCAAGAAAAATCTTTAATTGTGCCCACTAACAATTCTGGCTACTTCCTCTGAAGGAAATAGGGTAGCCTGCATTGTACATCAAGTTTCAAGTACCATTTTGCAAATGCTGTGCCGGCGATTCCATCATTGTACCTGTATGACTTGGCTATTATCTTCCACAAGTAAATGTCTTTCGAATTTCGATAAGTAGTTCGTCTTCTCCGCAGGTTTTCGTCATTTATGAGCTTCAACTAGTCAGCGTCTCGCCAAGGCGAAATATATTGAGCGCTTCTTTTAAACAGAATATTCAAACACATGCTGTGAATAGCATGGAACATTTTTAACCAAAGATGAAATATTAATACGTTGTTTTAGCTGCGTTGGATGGAAGGTTCTCAAATAATAATTGTAGTTGAAGTTTACTAGTATTTGCATGTTCTTGGAATTAATGCAATCGTAGATATTTTGGTGCACCTTCATGATTACCTAACATTAACTGAATTGACACAAGTCTAGTTTCTAATGGTTTTACATATTAATAATTGTTGAAGGCTTTGAGGCTAGTGTAAAGATCTGTGGTTAGTCGAAAACTTCTCTTTATGCTTATGCTCCTGAAGTAAAATTGTCTGTCCCATTTTAAAACTGTTTGGTATGTTTAAAATGATCACACAATTTATGTAATGATTACTTCAATCTAGTTTTACAACCTACTTACTTAATCTTCTAAGCAGTCCTATGTTTCCTAATTATATACTCAAATTATATATATATATATATATATATATGTCACACTGTATTAGTAATTGTACTACGTTTAACTGTTCATTAATGAACAATTAATATTAGAAACAAGGGTAGCCGAGTTAATATATATTTAAGCATAGCTTTGTATTTATCACTTTTGCAATTACTGGAATGCAACTCCACCTTTAATAATTTGTTATGTGCCAACTGAATTATATCATTAGATTCATATACCTTAGCTGATTCTTTCATTTTAACATAATCTAGGAAGTCTAGTTATAAGTAATCTTTTCCTTTCAGTAAGGTGATGCAAACAAAGTATAGCTATTGTGATTCTGCAAAATGCAGCGTTCGATGTATACATCGAGTGGCGTCCGATTCTGTCCCGTTGTATGTAAGTACTCTAACGAATTCCCTATAATAGCTTTAGGATGAGAATCTCGGTTCTTTATTACAATTATACAAATTTTGACTCTCGCACTCGGAGTAGCACCCTTGATAATCGACGCTTTTTACCCTACAGCGTCTCTGGACCTATTTTCGCTATTTTATAGCTGTCATCGAACCGCTCTACTTTCACGATAGCTGCCGTGGCACAATCGTATTTCCAGAGGAATTACCATCTCATACACTCTTTAAGGGCGTAACGTCAAACAGTCTGATCACAGCTTTTGTAAAAAAAGGTAGTCACCTATAACCAAACCTGGCCGCATTACTTTACACCAGAGTCAATGGAAGCAAGTACAGAATGGAATTACAAAGCTTGAGCTAGGTTAAAAAGGCTAAACTGGTTCCTTAACCAATGAAAATTATCACAACTGTGTTTTGCGACACGGGCACTGTCATCTAGACAGATTCTTTATCATAAATCTGTACAACTAAAACGCTTTATCACTTCCAGCTGTTGTTGGAGAAGGTCAAACCTACTTTTTGATCAATATGGTGCAATTATCCGAAAGATGTTGAACATTCTAATGACATCAAAAATTCCAAACGATAAATTGCTCACATATTGCTAGAATACTATCAAGAAAAATAGGAAGAAAACAAAAAGTTAACATGGTGTAAGAACCTAATAAATGAAAGTATAAGACAAGACTGGGGACGGCGAAGACGATAATAAAAATAGTTAGGAAGGAATTCTGTGACTGTCTGGAGAAAGGTACAAGACTGTGTGTTTAAGAAACAGCTTTTCTTTGCAAACGGAGCTTCTTTCCGTTTTCTATTGTCGTTGTGACAAGTTCTCTTGAATAGAAAAATGCCTCTCTTTCAAAGAAGTTGTTGCACTACTTTAGGTACATTACAACGTATCTTTTAAATGCAACTTGGACATGCGATAAGGAACGTTTGTGCATAAATACCTTCATATGTTTAACGTTCAAATTTGAATTTCAATGTTTGTAATGTATCACTTTAAAGCTGCATTTTTATATATAACTGTTATTTCAAAATGCGTTAGTTATTAAAAAGTGCATGTTGGAGATGCCATCCACAATCTAAGGTTAAAAGGGCCCTCGCAAATTTCTTTAAATTCAGGTTATTATGTAGATTTGATGTTACCACCAAAAATTCTAATGTAAGGGATTGTCCGGGCAGCAATTCAGCACATTTAGCTTTGATTTTTTTATTCAACAAGTTTTAAGATTATGTAGAATAGTTATACCATTACAGAATAAGTAATATAAAATCTACTTATATTAATTTATTGCTTCTTGTATACCTTTATACCCTATTTTAGTGACCACTTTCCAGGCACCGTTCATTATCGATTTTCCACTTTATCTTGCTACATTTCTACTAATATTTGCCGATACTTCCATAAATCCTCACTTGTTTTTTGTGCAACCTTATGAGATACATATCGTTTCTTACACAATACCCTGACTTTTCGATTTCACACGCTTGCGGTACATTTGAAGTGTTGCCTTTTTTTTCGTTAAAGTTAACGTTTTCATTTCTCAGTAACTTTGGTCAAACAGTGCTAAGTGGCTGTATCTGGCTAAAACGAAGCATGACTTGTATTACAATGCCTTTTAATAAAGCGTACTAGGTGAGCCTTGTTACATTCATGAAAATAAAATCTCCATTAACACAGCTCTTTAGAATATATGGATCAGGCACAAGCCTGTATGCATACATAGCTGCCAAATCATGTACTTCTTAAAAAATTTAGATTTTAGCTGGTATTTTTCTTCATATTGTAACTCTTGAATATCACGGTAGTGATAATATTCTTTACTGAAAATGTCCATTGAGTCTGATGCAACGAATACCTCATCGTCATTGATTAGGATTTTTCGAACGCACTGTTTAGACATTTTCCTTAATACACTTTTAGTTCGCCATTCCTGATTATTTTTGCATTTCGGTAGACAAACTTTTACTCTTGCTTTGACTTCCAGCTTATGTACTTTGATATCACGAAGTGTAGATTTGCTAATAACAAGTATTAAAGTAGCTTTACGAACACCTAAAGAAATTCTTTTTAGAACATCGTTTGATTCTATTCTGATTTAACAACGATGATATCTTGAGTGGCCGACTTGGTATTTTCTTGTAACTTTCCTCTCCCGTTTCTTCAAACATTTTTAATATGCTGTTAATCACATATTACCGTTTCCTTCTTTTAAAAAATTTTTGCGCACTTGTCTTTATCAAATTTGGCTTGATTTCTATAAAACAGAATAATACGTTTTGCAAACGTTTCATGTTCTACACACTTCATGGTTACAGAAAAAGTATCAGAAACGGATCATACGCTGCTTTCATATCCGGCTATCTCGGGAATTACTGAAATTAATTTTGTATTATGTATGCAACGCTTGCGTTTATTATTTAATAAAATAGAAGTAATGCTTTACTTTCCGGACAACCCCTTGGTACATTTTAGATAAATAAACTCAATCCCACTTTGCAAAAATTATGATTTATAGCTTTAAAAATATGTGAAATTGAATACATGGTATAATTATATAAAGCTTTAAGAACTTATTAGGAAGTAAAATGTATTTAAGCAAATAGTTAGCAAGTTATTATAAATCCTAAATAACACGCAAATTCCCATTATCTACGAATCCAACACCCACAGATTCGCTGATAAGTTTCTCTAAAGAGGATTTCGTATTTTATCATTCACGGCCATATTTAACAGGAAAATTTTCTGACATCTTGATTAAACAGTGTAGCTTGAACTGTAATAATATAGTTCTGCTCCCTTTATAGGCGAATATTTTTACAACTACATTTATTCAGTGTTTTAGGTTAGCGCTTATGTATGTCACATATTTTGTGTAAAACTTTTTTCATATACGAACAGTATAAAAGTGTAGAATACACTCATAAAGTATAGCACGAAAGTGGTTTAGAGAGGAATGAGACAAAATAATGTTGATTTGCTGAAAATATCTATGGAGAAAGGTTGTAAGTATTTAACCCAATTCTTTTGCTAAGATCAATTCTTTAATATTTCTAATTATTATAGTACTAAAATAATGTTTCATCGTATTCTTATAGCATTGCTCCAAACATCTCAAAATATAAAAGTCGATTTACATTAGAAATATAAATTCATTAATATTAAGCCATTTTAGAATCCAATTACCTAGTAAATTAATCACGCGAGCTAAATAATCTTATAAATTCTCTATTATAACTTAAAAGGTAGGTTTTCAAAATTCGCTAATGTATCTAATAGGCACATTAAGGGATTCTTTAAGAAAACTAAGAAGCATGATTAATTCACGAAGTGAAGGGATTCCAATGTAACTTAATTTTAATAAACTTATGACATTCCCAAACCACTAAGCTTTGAATTAAAGCTAACATCAGAGTACTAAATCGATTACACATTTAATTAGTTATACAAATAAGAACATAAATACGGCATTCAGTCGAAAACAAAAATGCATGAAACGAAAGTTACACTAACGGACTCTTAAAACTATTTAATTTATTACAAAGTGTTAAAAGAAAAAGGATCAAATATTTTAAGGACAAAAAACATATTAAAAGCCCGCAAATTAATCTGTTTCGAGATAAAATGAACAGCTTTGCGATTTTTAGCATTAAGCGCTACAGAAAATGATTATCACAGAAGTTGTTTAATATATCCTCCTATCTCTTCTACATGCGATTTACACATTTTTAAGAATGACCGCCGCACCCTTAATAAAAAACCTGGCTGTATTCAAATTGCTCAGAAATTTTCTTCAATAAGTGTTGAAACTCACCAATATTATTCGCAATTGTCGCGTACACTAAATTGTTTAAGTATCACCAAATACAAAAGTGTAAGGGAGTTATGTGCGGGACCTAGCAAGCTTTGAATGGGACCATCTCCTCCTATCATCTCCTATGAAACGTTTCGTTCAGGTGCTCCATAAGAGCAAGCGGAAAATGCGGCAGTGCACCACCGTGCATAAACCGTACATCTAAGCTCTGCTTTAAAGAGATAATTTCCAAAAGTTCGAGTTAAGCGTTTCACAAAAAAAAATACATTTTAGAAGCGTAGAAAAGTTGTTAGGATTCAAATTCATATAACTTAACAGGATAATTTTAAAATCCATGAAATACCTAAGATATGAGTAGTTTAAATTCCATAACTTTGTAAATTTAAAGTTAGATATGAAATTAAGACACAGGTAAATAGTTTCATAATGCTAGACATAAATTATGTTACAAATCAAACTCACGACATACATAACAAATACTGATTAAGCTGAAATGCATATACTAAGGCTATTTAATATTTTACAAACTTGCAAGGTTAACGAATAAAGAGATAATATATGTTTGCTTTCTTAAGGCGCAATAATCATCTTAAAAACATACAAATTTCACAAGTCACTAATCACAATGAAATATAGAAATATATAAAATTTTGGAGACCTAAACTTTATGGAAGCTACAATTAGAAAAGCGCATATCTAATTAGGAGAAAATTAAGAAATTAGAACAATACAGAGTTGTAAAAATTCATATGAGGAAATACATTACTGTACATATTTTAAGTTCAACCACTCACACCACATGGCACCTAATTTTAGTATTTAAACTGTAACTTATTAAAATAAAATAACTGATGCTTGAACATTATTTGAACACAGTCGCTGCGGTGTGTGCTTAGGATTTAATTGCACTTAGTGAGAGAGTCCGCTAATTAGCACCGCAGCCAGCTACAGACACAGCATTGTGTAGGAGACATCTAGAATTCCCTGGAAATATCAAAGTCTTATTTTCCACAATACTTGAAACTAGGTAGTAATGTCCAAGGTGAAACTGTCTCCGAAGCAGTGTGAATACTCTAGGGAAACTATTTTTAGTAGCGTCCCTAATATTTGAGTGAAAATAAAACCCACTCTCTTGAAACCACCCTTTCCCAATCGCCTATTCAGAACTGCATATTATCACCAGATTTCGCAGGTGTACCTAATCTGAAAATTTTTATTGGGCCACTCTTAAACTAAAATCTTATTTGTAATGAAGTTAAGCTAGTAAGTACTGATATCATTCCAATGTATTATGTATCAGATTATTGTTTTGTTTGTTGTAAAATTAATGAAGATAATGACACTTTACGTTCGTTTAAAACTGTAATATTTAGAAATACTATCAAAATTGATACAGATACATTATTATTTGACTTGTAGAATATCCAGTGGGAATATATATATATATGATATGACAGATAGAAATCAAAAAGTGACCTTTTTTAATTTAAACAAAAATCAATTTCTAGATTTATACGCACAAGCAAATATATTTCACATTAGAATTATTATAAAAACTTAAAAAATTATGCGACTATCGCTGCAAAAAGGAGAAGAAGGCTTAATTAGAATATAAGTTGAGAAATGTCACTATTAAGTATACATGGGCGGGACCAAGACGTGCAAATGTTGGAAAAACTAAATCAGCTGATCTACCCCAGCATTTACAAAATATACATGATATAAATAATTTTTTTAAATTCAGTTCGATCCATGAAAACTAAAGAATTTCAAAACTTAATAAATTTTTATATGTCAAATACAAAAAATATTGTAAATCACTCTTTTATTTTAAAAAGTGTTTCTGAAGCTGAAACATTAAAAATTGTTAATAACATTAAAACAAAAGCAGTTGCTGCAGATGGAATTATTATTAATATAGTTCATTTATGCTTGACGATTTTATCACCTCATATTATTCATATAACAAATTATTGCATGAATAATAATGCTTTTTCGCCAATTTCGAAACAGGCTTTAGTAATACCGTACCCAAAAAAACCAGTTCATTGAGTATTAAAATATTATAGATCTATCAGTATTTTACCCACCATATCTAAAGTTTTTGAACGAGCAGTAAACAGCCCATTAGTATAACACCTTAGCATTAACAACATCTTACCTTTGTCAAGTTTTAGGAAAGATCATTTTTTGTGCAGCTGCTTTACTTAATATTAGGGACGATACATTTAGATATGCTGATGGCACTAATATGGTTGCTCTAATATTGGTTGATTATTCTAAAGCCTTTGATATGATTAATCATGACACCTTAGTTGCAATTTTACATTTTATTGGTGTTGAAAATCATAATTCTAATTTTTTTCAGAACTATTTAAGAAATAGGAAGCAAAGAACAGACTACTTTTCAATATGTCAGACAACCACTACATACTTAATGGATTTCCTCAGGGACCTATCCTTGGTCCTACACTTTATGCTTTTTATACTTCACAGTTTTATACTTGTAAATTTAATTTCCACGCAGACTATATCCAAATTTATCTTGTTTCCAAATTGCATAATGTAGATGTTGAATCCACGTTAATCAATAATGATATAAAAAGCCACGTTAATAAGCTATTAAGCTAATCATCAGCGTTTATAGGTAAATGCAGAAAAATTTAAATTTATGATACTCGGTAGCAGAACAATTAGAAAAGAAATTGTATCTGGAATTCATATCGAAGTAAATGATTTCCCAGTAACTCGCGTCGAAATACTAAGAAGTCTTGGCTTGTATATTGACGACACTTTGTGTTTTAAAAAACACACTATTACATTGATACAAGAAGCTTATACTAATCTAAAGTTATTATATAGTAATAAACATATTTCTAATACCAACCTAAAGTTACCCTTTGCAATACTTTAGTTCTATCCCGCTTTAATTTCTGTGACGAAATTTATGGAAACTGTATAGATAAAGTAGATGTTGACAGAATTCGAAGAGTGTAAAGTGCTTGCCTTCGATTTATCTACGTGATCAGGTAGAGAGAATCAATTTCACATACACTTGTAACGGCAAAATGGCTATATACGAATAATAGACGAGCGCTACAAACATCATGTCTTTATTACGGAATTACTAATAAGAAAATTCGGGTCTAATTTTATGAACGTGAGTTTCACACTGATATCCGCAAGTTAAATCTCGGTCTTAAAGGATTATTGACTCCTCAGTGGATCGATCTGCACTGTTTGAAAGATCATTTTCGTATAACATTGCCAAAGAGTAAATTTCGGACTAAGTCAATTTCAAGCGGCATCTTTCTATATATTTAGAAGAACCATGAAACATTAACTCGAGATCTCACAAACATAACATTATTATGCACTTTCTTTATTTTTGTTGTTATTGCTGTGGTTACCACATATGTGTGCGTACGTGCGTGCGTGCGTATGTGTATGTGTGAGTGTGTGAGGGTGTGTGTGTGTGTATTTGTATGAGTGTGTGTGTGTGTGTGTGTTTATGTGTGAGTGTGTGTGTGCGTGTTTATGAGTATATGTGTGCGTGAGTGCGTGTGTGTGTCTGTGTGTGTGTGTGTTCATGTGTATGTGTGTGTTTGTGTGTGTGTGTGCGCACGAGTGCGCATGTGCGTGAGTGCGTGCGTGCGTGGGTGCGTGTGTGCGTGCGTGGGTGCGTGCGTGCGTGGGTGCGTGCGTGTGTGTGTGGGTGCGTGCGTGCGTGGGTGCGTGCGTGCGTGCGTTAATGCGAGCGTGCGTGCGTGCGTGCGTGCGTGCGTGCTCACGTGCGTGCGTGCGTGCGTGCGTGCTTACGTGCGTGCGTGCCTGAGTACATGTGTGCGTGCGTGTGTGCGTGCGTGCGTGTGTGTGTGTGTGTAGGTGTAGGTGTCCGAAAACCAATCATTGTATAAGAGCAAAATTCTATACTTAAGTTTATTAGGCTGTTAGCAGCTGGTTTTAAAAATTTCGTTAAAATTCGACTACTGGAAGTGCCACTTTATTCTTGTGATTTATAGGTTTTTTGAATTTTTTCCGCAAACAGCACCAACGAGTTTTTGTAAACTCGCCACGTTTCTTGCACCTGTAATACTATATTACATGAATTAACTGGTTTTTCTGAGGAATATTGTTGAAGTGGGTTAGTGAGAAAAATCTCTAGAGTTAAGCAAGTTCTTATCAAGGGAATAACTTGTATTTGTGTACATTATTTATATACTTAATTACTTTTCATTTAATTCTATATATTATGTTTGCTTTAAGTGAGCTCAAAATTTAATTATAAACCTCTTATTACATGTATGAAGGAAATTGTAAATGGATCAATTATATATTCTTTTATAGTAACTTTAGAGTTTACAATTTAGGTACATAGGAAAGTAAGCAACGTCAATAAATTCAATTTAAATTTAAAATGTGTAAGAAAAAGTCGTGTGTTGTCCCTCACTAGATTTTTTCCATATGAATCAATAGAAAGTGTCGTTACCTTATAATGATCGGATTTAAATTCTAAAATTTCAGAAGGTTTTACACCCTTTAATCGAAAGTAAGTCCTCATTAGAAGACTTTTCAATTATTTATATTACTCCTCTGGAAAGTAAATTCTATCCTGCTTACGAACAGGTCTCTTAGCTGCTCCAAGATTCTGATCGAATGTGAAAAAAGAGAAAAGAATGGTCTCTCATTAGAAAATGATGAAAAATTGTCTTGAACCTTCTTGTGGAAACCATGGCTAAGAGGAATGGAACAACTGTGTGATTTTTATTTTGACCACCACAACGGTCGGAAAAAATATTAAGCTCTTTCACTTCTTTTGAAATTTCGTTTTCAAAATAATTATTCTGAAACGTACATACTTCGTTAGGCCCTTTAAAAGCCTTCTCGATATGGGTAAGATTCTGCTTTGCAGTTCTAATATTGTGCCCGCAGAATTCAAAGTCCCATAATTGGCGATTGTAGAAAAATTCCCGGACAGGTATATCTAGAATAGCAAGGTTTTGCATGTAATCTATTGCAATGTCTAGTACGTCATCTCTTTCTTTGTGTAGTTCGCACGAGAACCTCTTATCCTACATGATTTACATGTGCCTGCCTTTGTAACTTTGCTTTTTTAATAATCTCACTCTTATGCATTTTATGGCCATATGTAATACCTTTTTTCATTCACTTTCTTTACTATCACTTACACTACTGTAAGAACTACTCATTTTGTTATAAACTATAACACATTAACAATAGGATATTAATATTCAGCATATATGTTAACTCGTAATCCCAAATAAGTTTAAATAATTTCGACAAGTCACGCATTCTGTTGAAAAACACCGTATGTCCGGAGAAGTGGCGTTTTCGAGTGGATCAGGTTCTTCTGCCTACTAGAAACCAAAGTATATTGGCGATGGAAGGTGCCATTTTCACACAAAATATAGCTAAACGCACACCATAGTTAATTCAACGTATTTTGCGTGAAAACTGGGGATGTGGCCTTTCAGAATGACCAATTCGCTTTAAATTAACATAAAGTGGAAATATTTGATTGCAGTTTAGAAAAATTAAATTTCAGTTAAGTTTATATATTGTGCAGTATAATGGATTCTAAGTTAGATCTTATGTATAAGAACCATCGCGTGATTAAAACCATATTTCTGTCAGTGAATTGCATTCATGATAAAATTAATTAATTGTCTTATTACGTTCTCTGTACAATATTCTTATATACATAACTCCTAAAATATGCAACTACTAATATTGCAAGTTTGGGGATGGTAATTATGATAACTATTTAGGCAAACATTTTTGACTAGCGCCAAACTATCGTTGCTTAACGCGTAGTCTAAGAAAAAGGTCTAATCATTCTGCTATATTTATTTGTCAGTCTAGATGAATTCACCCAGAAATTAATTAATCTTTTGGTCTATACACTTGCTGCATTTTAAAGACAAGCTAGATTATCAAGTTCAATAAAAAAGTAGTTATAAATTTTCCTTTTGGGGGATATTGCTAAGATTATAAGTTCAATATTTTTTCATGATACAAATACCATATGCGAAAATGTTACATGATATTCTGTCATTAAACTGTAAGGAATGGATAGCTTATTGACTAATCTTATACGTACTGTTTCTGCTTTAATTTTAATAGGCTTAGCTACAATGCAAAATATATGTATATGCGTTTGATTTTGATAAATAACGTTACGTTTAATAAAAATTTGCAGTTAGTTTAATTTTACTATAAATTTGCATCATTTGTTAATAACAGATAATTTTTTGTTCAATATAGTGTGTTCATCTTATTTTGCAATTTATTATAGAATCAGTTATGTATGTATATGCATAATGTTCGTCTTGTATAAGTTCAGTTAAAGTATCCAGTAGTAGGATATGGGGGGTTCTGGATCCACAATTGGGTCAAGGTCATTAACCCGTTGACCTTGACCCAATTGTGGATCCAGAACCCCCTTCTCTGGCTGGGGGTCAAGGTCAGGTCAATTACCCCCTCCAAAATACGGTCAAGGTCAGGCCAATGACCTCCACAATTGGGTCAAGGTCAGGACGGTGCCCCCCCCCTCCACAATTGTGTCAACGTCAGGCCGATGCCCCCTAGTGGGTCAAGGTCAGGTCAATGACCTCTACAATTGGGTCAAGGCCAATGACCTCCACAATTGGATCAAGGTCTGTTCGATTGACTCCACAATTAGGTCGAGGTCAGGTCAATGATCCCCTCCACAATCGGGTCAAGGTCATGTAATTGACCTCCACAATTTGATCAAGGCCAGGTCAATGACCTAAATGTATTTCAAGG
>JAHWXV010000425.1:0-16153 GCA_024586415.1 Phrixothrix hirtus | reverse complement strand
GACCGATTTCACGTTGAAATAAAGAAAAATAGACCACATTTGGCAAAAAAGAAATTGCTTTTTCATCATGACAACGCACCAATTCACACAACACGGAAAACTCAACAGAAATTGGATGAACTACGTTGCGACTTGCTTCCACATCCACCATACTGCCCTGATCTAGCTCCCTGTGACTACTTCCTGTATGCAAACCTAAAAAATGGCTTGATGGAAGGAGATTTAAATCAAATGAGGAAATTGAATGAGAAACTGATGCATATTTTCGAGGACTTGATAGATTGTACTACAAGGATGGCCTAATGAAACTGGAAAAACGTTAGACTAAGTGTATTGAGCTAAACGCAGACTATGTCGAGAAATAAAATTTTGAAGAAAAAGTTGCGTTCTCATGTTCAAACCGCTCTCGTATGTACGAGGGCTATCCAAAAAGTCGATTACGTTTTGTTGTAAAAAAAAACTTAGTACAAGAAAAAAAATTTATTATATAAATTTGAAAGCGGCACCGCAATACTACTTTTCAACGTAGTCAGCATACAAATTTAGGCACTTATCATAGCGGTAAACAAGCTTTGGAATTCCATTGTCATAAAATTCTGTCACCTGAGACTTCAACCAATTAGTCACGCCCTCCCTCAGTTCCTCATCGTCATCAAAGCGCTGTGTTTCAAGCTACGACTTCATCTTTGGGAAGGGGTGGAAGTCCCTGGGTGCAAGTTCCGGGGTGTATGGTGAATGAGGAAAAACCTCCCACTGAAAATCTTCAAGGACTTGTCGGCTGCGATTTGTCCTGTGTAGTTGGGCGTTATCGGGAAAACACAAAGGTTTTGAACTCAACTTTCCTCTAGGCTTGTTCTGAATCGCTCTTCTTAAATTTTGCAAAGTTTGGCAATACCTGTCAGAGTTTAATGTTATTCCACGTTCAAGGAAATCAATAAAAAGCACGCTTTTCTTGTCCCAAAAAAAGGTTGCCATAGTTTTCCTTGCAGACGATGTTTGCATGCATTTTCTTGGTTTTTTAGGGAATGTGTGTGTCCCCACTCCATAGACTGCAATCTGGTCTCGCAGTTTACATGTTGGATCACGTTTCGTCTCTCGTTACGATTTGATTCAGTAATGAGTCGCCATCTTTGTCGTAAGAGTCCAGAAACGTCAATGACGCTGCCATACGCTGATTGTTGTGATTTTCTGTCAGGAGTTTTGGGACCCATCTTGCACAAAATTTGTGGTATCCCAGTTTGTGAGAAACAATTTCATGCAACAAACTGCGCGAAATTTGTGGAAAACTGGGTAAAAGCTCTGTTATTATGAATTGGTGGTTTTCTCTAACCTTTTCATCAACTTTTGCAACAATTTCGTCAGTCACAATGCTTTGCCGTCTACTTTGTTCTTCGTCGTGTACATTAGTTCGGCCATTTTTAAACCTAATGCACCATTGACGCACTCCACCTTCAGTGATGACGTTGTTCCCGTACACCTCACACAGCTTTTGATAAATTTCAATAGGTTTACATTTTTTCGCTAACAGAAACCTTATTAAAGATCGCACATCACAACTCGCGGGATTTTCTGTTGCGGCACACATTTCAAACAGTTACTATGAAATAACGGGGAACGACAAAAACCTCGCGCTAATACGGCTTGATGCTGACTGAGTCACGGAACGCGCAGACATCAAGATGGGCGCGCTGCGCACGCTCAAGATCGCTATAAACGAAAACGTAATCGACTTTCTTGATAGCCCTCGTATAATTACGATCATTATATTTCTTTGTGTGTTTACGAATGTATAATCTGCAATTGTTTGTGTTTTAACACGCATCAAAATGTTGTACGAGTAGGAATTTAGAGAAAAGAAGAGCTGAGAAAGTTAGGCAGATGTACAAGTATTTGTATTACATTTTCGGCCAAATATTAAGCAGCAATCGTACGTCAAATGAGCGAAATTTTTGTATGTGATAAAATTTCTCTCCTAAAACAATGTTTCCTATTAAACTGGAATTAGTGTGGAAATAGTTAGTTATATCCAATTTAGATGCTTATTTGTATTTTTGATGCTACGTGCACCTATTTTATGATATTCTGCGTCCTATTGAGTGCATGTACTCCAATATAACATAATTATAGACAGATTTCAATACAAATTGGGACATTTCTCGAAATGAAAAATTGGCTTCGTGCAAACCAACTATAGGTTCTCGCTAAAACTGAGTTAACCACTGAAACTCGCAAAATCTTCTCATGCTATGCGTTACTTCCGATTTTTTATAAATTTTTACAGTAATCTGCTACTGAAAACGCAGACAAAAGTTACAATTTACAATACAATCTAAATTAAGTAGTAACAGTAGTCGGCCTCAATTGGTGTAGTGGTTAGCATGTTTGCCTGTACCTTCAGCAAACTCAGGGTACAAACGAAATCGAAATTGGTATATTTTTCAGAGAAGAAAAGTTTAAAAAACTTGTGTTCATCTCGGATAAGGGAGAAAGATTGTAAATCCCGTGTGAGTGTCATGTTTAGCACGTCAAAAATTCTACTAGAACAAATAAAAATTAATGTACATTTGTATTAGTAATAATTAACCTAGTAGATATTATCGATATTATACCTATATAGAATGTATCTGAAATAAAGTATTACATTATATTATGTATCTTAATGGGTCCATTGTAGTAGGTGTTCTTGTAATTATTTATAATTAAATAATTAATTAACACATCGAAATTTCTACCATTTACACCTTTTGACTTGAACTTGTCCTATTATTACCAATTCATTGTTTATAAAGCTTTTCTTAATCTGTTAATAAGAATGTTTTCTAAAATTGATTAGCAATCAACAAACCACGATATTTTAAAATTTTAAATCACAAATAAATCAAGTATTTACTCTATATGAGCCTGAAATTAAATCACATCATCAAGATTAAACTTGAAGATGTATCTAACCATTTAATTTGTGTCTAAAACAAATAATTTTGGTTTCGTTTACGAAAACGTTCGCCGTCAAAGTAACTTTTAGAATAAAAACTGTACTTGTTGGGGGACTACAATTTTTTAATTATTATGATTAGAAACGCTTATTTAGATCTAGCCAGTGAACAGATAATGCATTACAAAAATTAGATATAATAGTATAATAATATAATAATAAATTCATTGTTTAGAAATTTTAAATTATTCTTAATTTATTAATGCATTGTGATATTAGATTCTACGCAACACACTCGATTCTGTTAAATTAATCTTTGAATATTCAAATAAAACGGTTAAAAGTACTACTATTACAAATTGACAATCGCATGCTTTAAAATAATAACATGGTGTAATTTATATCGGTTTATAAACGTATTTTAATTTTCTCGGCATCTGCTTTAAAAGATATATTTTTAAAGTTTATTTAAAAGTCCACTAGTTGCGCTTTTAATGTTTACTTTATTGTTTGAAAGATAACCTTAATTAAATTAACTAATTAGTTTTACTTTAAATCTCTTGGAAAACAAATAAGTGTCTCAAACCCCATCTCTAGTTAATGAGTTCCAAATAACTGGATGAATTTGCAAACGTACGAAAGTGGGTATTGATATTTAGGCTCAGAAAGGCCTTTCAGTTTTAGCTTCAAAACTTTATGCTTTCAGCACCTAGAAGTTCAAATTAGTGTTGTTATTATAAAAGTTATGCGAAGTTCTTTTCTGCTTCCTTTGATTATTTACTATTCCATCGTCTTATTATTACCAAATCTGTTTATAAAGGTACCTAATGTTGTCAGCGATTATTTTAATTATTTACGTAGACGGTTGCTATCAAATTTAAGAAATACTTGTTGCTTTCGATACAACTTGTATATTACTGGAACATCGGTACACGTTTTACTTACCAACTGAATATTACTCAAAAACGTCTGTGGAACAATGTCTACTAAGGTCATGCTACTTCATTCCAAATAAATATATACATCTATATGATAACTTATTTTATTGGTTTTACAACAGCAATATTAATAAACAACTGAACCACATGTGTTTATTTTTATCTCTTGCGCTGGGATTATTCACAAAAGATAACTACTTTACAATTTGACGTTTCTGTTTTCTTTCTATTTTCGGAATTTTAACGATAATAATAGTGTTTATTTTTAAGCTAGTCTTTATCAAACAACTTCATTTAAAAATTAAACGCAGACATTTGACAAGAGAAGCATCTGGTGATTGTACTGAATATAATTTGGAGATTATGAAGGGGCTATCAGAAGACAGGCAATATAAATGAAAGGCACGCAAGTTGTGAAACGTTGTTACACTTGTTAAATACTGTTTTGTGGTCCTACAGACTAAGATAACAGATAACCCATGGCAATCCGACTCCTTATGGATCTCCACACCGGATTCACGGAATGGCCATTTCAGATCAAACGCTCCCAAAGTTGGTCTTTACTTTTGTCGGCCAATGACGGATCCAGTGTTACTACGGGAAAATCCAGTGGAATCGTTTAACTTGCGCTTAGGAATATGTTGAATGAAATGAACTGCAGTTGACCAATGTAATTTTTACAGATGATTTCAAGTTTGGATAGAACCCAGACTCGAGAAACATAAGAGTATGGCATAAGAATGAAGCTTTGGGCGTACTACTTGCAGATCATTCAAAATTATGAAGGAGTCCCCATAATGATATTGGAAGTAGTACTACCGTAGCATAAAACAGAACTCGGTTGCGTCCAAGGTAACATGTTCCGACACAGGCACACATCAATCAAATCCTTGAACATATTGTGGGACCAGTCGTGCAAGTTGAAGGTCCAGAACTTTTGCTTGTTCTTACACAGTCTAAGCAATCAATTAGTTCGAATAGAAAAATATTGATTTTATGCTAAGGTAAACGTAATATGTTAACCTTAACCTTTTCGAGCATTTGCAGTACACTCCTGTGAAAGCTAACACCAGTGATGACTAACATGGAAAATGCATTCAGAAACGATGGTCCTTTATTACCTACAATGCTATTGGCAGGACCATCTTAAGTTTTCCCAAGCATTGCAGAGCCGTTATTAGCGCTTAAGATGTAATACCCGGTGTTAGCAGTATGATTACTATAAATGCAACAAATTCTTTTTATTATGTGACTGTTCATTTAAGGGTTGTTTTGAAATGCTGTAATTTATTGTGCAAGCTTAATCTCCACTTATTTATTTTTCTTAAATATTATTCTACAAGAGTTGCAGATTTATAAAGTGTTTTCTTTATCAATAGATTTGCGCAAATCAAAACTTCTTAGACTGTACGAATTGTGTAAGTGTCATCGCTACGGAAAACCTAAAGAGTTATCTCAAAATTAAGAGGTTCTAAATAAATTGTTATTTATGTCTATAGTCCAACTTCTTTAAACGATAAATACATATAATGAAGTTTTAAGTAAACGTAAGTAAATACTAAAAACGAATAGGTGCCAAGCAGGTGATTTGCATAAACTTCGTATGAAAACACTAATGCTGCATATTATCTAATAAATATCAAGGGACTGCTGATTTCAACTGAAATAGAAAAGATTTAGTTTGGATATGAAGCATGAAATAAATGTTATCAAAGACAAATGAGCATAGCCCATTACAATCAGTATAAATCTTCTTAAACTGAGGATATAAATGCCCAAATGCGCCATAATCAGGTTCAAAGCCGTTTTGGATTCAAAAATCGGATAAAATAAGATTAAAAATATATTGAAGATCTACTATTTACAATAAAAGAACTATGTATATATAATAGTAAATACAATAATACTCTGATGACAAGGGGCGGTTGAGCTTTAGAGGATGTCATATTTTTGCTAAATAACGACTCTTCTCCTAAATTGAACACTGTTCTTCAAAACCTTACAATATTTAAACTTTATAAATCTTCCTTGTAGCCAAATACAAAAAGAAATACAAAAGCGAGTTATTTTATGTGAAAATAATTAGAACCATGATTTTAGATTAGGAGGAAAAATTCTATTCTTAGTGGTTGGAAACATTGAACTATCTTTTCATTAAAATCGATTTTGAAATAAATTTATATGAATATTTCTTTTCTGAAAAACCTTGAATTAAAACCAATAATTTCTGAGGCATTCGTTCCGTTTTGGCCATTTTTTTAAAACATATACAAAGTTAGGTGGTGTACGAGTATTAGATATTTACGAATAATTACTTACAAATAATTAATTTGGAGTTGAAAATTAGTACACGCGGGATTTCTGATGCGCTACACGTAATGTATATAATTCAAGTTTGATTATAGTTGAACTGAATATCAACTTCCTTATTACGTCATTTTATTCCAATGGCATTTTCTATCCCTAACATAAAAGGTTTTGAAGATACTTTAGTTTTTTAAAAGTTCTCTGTGAACATAACTCTATAGCTAAAAATTAATAGTTTCCAGGTGTTCAATTTAATTTCCTAAAATTGGGTGTGCGTAAGCTTACCTATGAATACTTTATAAGCACTTGGAATTTTATAACATTAACAGATACGAATTGGAATTTCCTTCAAAGCAACACTGGCAGTTCTTGCCTTATTTAGAATTTGTTACAACGATTATAAAACGATATAAATGGTATGTATATCATGTTTTGGCGCGAAAATCTACATTTATTTCGTCAGTTGCAATTGTCCTATTAATGTAGCAAAATAGTTTTGTTTAAAATATTTATCCAAGATCCAAAATAATTAAATAACTTACATTATTTTCTCAACAATAACAAGAAACTTCCGTATAAGGTTCAACGAACAGAATCGCAACCTGCTTTGGAAGACGGAAAAAAACCAGTAAAATTGAAGCCAATTTCTTACGAACTCGTACGTTTTAATTTACAAAAGTCCAAGCTGCCCGGTTATTGGACCTAATCAATCAGGAACAGTTTTGTCATACTTCGAGGTATATCCTTGCGGTACTGTTATTAACATACTTCCATAAAAGGAATTTTGTGAAGCATAAAATCCATAATTATAATTTTGCAGTAGTTCAAGCTTTACGTCAAGAAGATACAACATCTAGAGTTACATTTTGTGGTCAACAGATTTTACTTCGTATCTGAGTAAGTGCCGATTGGAAAATAGTATATGGGTAGACGAATCAGAATGCACTCGAGAAGGAACATTCAATAAACGAAATTCTCATACACAGGCATACTAATATTCTTTCCAATGAAAGAAAAAGAATTTTCTAAATAAATCTGACTTTTATATTTTGTTTATTAATCAACAATAGATTACGTTAGCACGTTTACAACGAAGCATTAACGCCCAACGGTATAAGACGATGCAAAGAACTGCAGGTACAGAAATTTCAAATAACTTACCAATATATGATCTTACCTGCTAGTGTCAACAAGATAGTGCTTTCGCTCATAACACCTAAGAGGTGAAAGAATTACTGAACGATTTGTTTGAGGATAGGCGGATGGGATGCTGCGGCATATGCATATGGTGATGAGCTAGATCCTCCAATATCCAGGGACAGATTAAAAAGTATTTACAAAACGCCCGTACAAATATTAGAAGAACTATAAAACAGAAATATACAAGATTTTGACTGGTACCGTGACATGCGTACCATTCTCAGTACAAGATTAAAACTTTTTAATAGGGTCACACACGACTTTCTCTAATCTATTCTAAATTTAATTTTAAATTATTTCACAATAGCTAAGAAACTAATTTCCTACGCCCGTAAAATAGAAATTTATTAATTATATTAAATTTTAAGTTAATTTAGTCATAAATAGATAATTTAGAGTTTTAAATAGAAGCTGAATATGTAGACAACGTTTATAAATAATTAAAATTTTAATTTATATTTACTTCAGAAATGACAATTTTTAACATTCACCCATCCAAGTTTCTAACCATGCGGTACTATGCTTAACTCTTGAAAGTTTTCTGAGTATATGATTAACGAAATTTTCCCAAACAAATCACTTAGTTCACGTGAAATATCACAAAATGTAACAAGTGTAAAGAAAATCGTTACAGTCATGTTCGAGAAAATTTGGAAAAACCAAAAGCCCAAGAATGAAGGGGTACTTCCGGTTATCTAATTACAACCAGAATTTTGATGTGGTGTACAGGTAGGCTACTAAATTTAAATATGAAATTTAGTTTTTCTACGACTTTTAGTTTTTGAGTTATTTTGTTCAGACATGCACATAGATAAACATACACTTGCACACGCATTTGCAGTTGCACGCACACTTGCATTTATTGAAATATGTTTTGGAACTTAGGGTGCCTAACAACAATTAAAACGGACATAGTACTTCAGATTTCTACAAGCAGCTAAAATTTGCAAGTCTAACTACGGGAGCCACTATTTATATTGTGAGCCTTGGCAACACTACGTGTTTAAGACGCCATCTAACATTTGTAATGGAAAGTTTGACATTTTTGAACATAACTTTATTCAGAACATTTTGACACTTAAGCGTGATTAGTGGTGTTGGAAATTGTGCCTCAGCGTAAAAATGGAATTAACTCGTGACAATTTCCGTGCGATGATTTATTATAACTTTCGATGTGGATTATTTAGACAAGAGTGAATTGATCACGACATTTGACATTTTCTTCTTGGGTAAACGGAGCCCCACATATAAATCTCATATCTCCATCTGAATAAGTGCCATTGAAAGCGGCATTCCTTCGTCGGCACGTGTGTACCGACTTCCCATTGTGGGTTGTGATTGGTTCCTTTCACGCGACGTTTTTAAGCTTGGAAGATGTCCAACAGCTCTGGTAGGCATTACAATAACTTTGTAATGCCCTCAGCGAAAGTGACGCACTCCTTGGTGGCCTCCACTAGGAGGCGCCCGGCTTTTAGGAACTTATCCTGTGAATAGTTTTTATTGTTGTTTGGTGGTATCTGGGGCTCCTTCCCCTTCACTGTTGAGGCGTATGATATGCCTCCGCGTGTGCGTCGGTCTGCATCTCGAAATACAGGTCCTCCAGCCGCCGCAGTTGACACCCTAACGGATAGCACAGGGAGCCCTTGCCTGATCAGATTTTATTTTATCGCCTCATTTCCAATCTCTATTGGGAAGCCGCGAATTACTACCCTTAAGGGCTTTTCTTTGTTCAGCACGTAGGTGTGGAAAGGGAGTTCTCGGTCCTTCAGGTATTTGGTGGCCTTCCTAAAGTCCTCCTCGTTTGCAGGCTGCATTTTTATGCCCAATCCGACGTTCCTGGCATTCTTAATGTTAATGGCGAGGCTGTTGAAGTCGCTTGTTACCTCCAGCCAGCATTCCTTTTTCCTAAGCACTATAGGAGGTGTTTGTGCTCTGCGCTGTTTTGCAGGCTCGTCTTTTTCTTCGGTTAATGCCTCAAACCTGTTAGAGGTAACTATTTTCGTGGCAGGTCCCACGTTGACCTGCCTGGAGGGTTTCCGCTTTCTACTCTTCTGTGGGGTGAACCCATCGGAGTTTGTTGCCTCAGTTGATTGCAAAGGTGGTTCTTCATCGGATGAGTACGACATTACGTCTACCAACTTTTGTGCAGCACTCGCAGTGGCGGCGGCTTGAGACACAAGTTCAAGCTCTCGTCGGATACGTTCGGATGTTGAGGCGATTTCTCTGAGATCTTCTGTCTACTTCTGGAGTTTCCATTTCGGCCATAAATGGCAGTGGAGGTTGGCGTGGCTTGCACTATCCCGACTCACCTTTACTAATATAAAAGGGGCCTAAGGCTAGTGCAAGAGTTTCAGAATGTTAACTGTCACTAAACGCAGAGCACGTCTGCACTCGGTGGCTGCTAACGCCGAACCTCTCTGTATTGATCAACTTACGAGGGGGCGTTTTTATATTCGCGGAACGGAGGAGTTATTGAGGTGCGGGGCTTGGTAAACCAATAGCAACGTCTAGCTTGATGTCTTCTACTATAAATTCCCAACCGCATCATTATTGAATTAGTAGTGTTTGAGTGATTGTCATTTAAACAGGTCAGAACGTGAAAAGATTTTCGATATGAGTAAAGTTGAATATCGTGCCGCCATAAAGTTCCTGACAAAACAAGAAAAATCAGTGCAAACTATTATAGAAGAGATATCAGCGATTACTATTTGTTCCCAAATATGAAGAAAGAACTTCGAGGAAAAAAATTTTCTATATATAAATGAATTACTAGAGCTGAGAAACATGTTAGAGTTAAGGGAGGATATATTGAAAAGAAATATAATTCTCTATTTTTATTTACCTGTTTTACCCCTCATTCCGCAAATATAAAAACGCACCCTCGTACTTCCACTTTTGGCGATAAAACCCAATCCTTTGCCTCTGTGAAACACTGGTATAAGAAGTTTAATCGTTGCCGCCGTTCGCTCACCAACAAAAGTTGTCAAGGTCGTCCAAAATTAATTGTGCCTGAAAACATTGATGCTGTACTAGAAGTGATAATGCAAGATCGTCAGATGACATACTGTGAGATTGAGGCAACCCTATACATTTGTTCGACCAGCATATATAAAATATTGCATGAACATTTAGCCATGGAAAAGGTTTGTTCTCGTTGAATCCCACCTAATTTGAAAACATCTGAAAAAGATGCCCATGTCGATTGGTGCAAGCATATTCTTACGAAATATAATGGCAGTGCTTCAAAAGACGTACATCTCGGCCGTTTTAAGCTGAGAAAAAGTTTTACACTGCGCATAAGGTGCCTGGAGAGGGAACGGGTTTGTATTCTCCGAAGTAAAAATTCATTGAAATTATAATGAGTACGCTAGCAATCTTCAAAATCTTAACAAGCTGCGAAGTTGTATTTGAATTTTTAGAGAATACTTCAAAAAAAGAAATAGACATTAGTAATTCCTATAAAGCGAAATTAAAACATTTAGGTATCGCAACAGGTATATCAGTGGCTTCTGTTTACCGAATATTAAAAGAAACAAAAAGTGATAATAAAATCGACAACCTATACGTGACAAATCGTGTAAAATCTAAACGTGATATTGATTCTGATGATGCCTTCAAAGACAGCTTTTAAATCGCCACGCGGCAATGTAAAATTTTTATAATTTTATTTTAAAGTTAACGTTTGTGCTATACAACAGATTTATATTCCACGAATATTATCTTGTGTTATTTATTTATAAAACGTGCGTATGCTTGTAATATTTTACTAGGTATTTGCTATTAAAAAGGCACGATTTGTCACGTATTAGACCGGTCTTTTTCAGGCTATAACGCCCATGCTATACATACAATATTGTAACAGGTGACGAATCATGGGTGTATGCGTATGAGCCAGAGAGTAAACAGCAGTCGATTGTATGGGTGTTTCAAGATGAACACCAAATCCAACAAAAGTTGTTTGCGCTCGAAGCGCTTCGAAACAAATGGTCACCTGTTTTTTCGGAAAAACTGGTCATGTGGCCACAGTGCAATTACAGGAACGTAAAACGGTCACTTCTGAAAAGTACACCACCATTTATTTGCCGGAAGTTTTCAGGGAAATAAGAAAAACGAACAAACGCCCTAGGATCATTCTGCATCACGACAATGCGAGTTCTCACACATCTTGTCTAAGGGTGATTGTTTGAACACTCAAAAAATCAAATTAATAGGTCATCCGTCGTACAATACTGATTTGGCACCCAATGACTTCGTTCCCGAACGGTAAGAATACATTGCGTGGATAACGGTTTTCGTCGGGAGAAGAAGCCGCTGATGCGTTCAAAAATCATGTTTTACATATTTCTCAAACAGAATGGCAAAAATGTTTTGACAATTGGTTCCAAAGAATGCAAAAGTGTATAGATTATAAGGGAGAATATTTTGAAAAACAATAAATCAATTTTCAATGATGGTTTACCGTTTCTTTATTATTAGGCTCACAGTATAAACAGTGCCCTCTTATTACGTAGATGATCGTGTGCTGAACTGCGTTTATCAACGAAAACTATAGATTGGCATGTTAATTGATGCCAACTGCATACTTTGTTTTGCTCCTAATCCGGTCTTTCCTTTTTATAATAGTTCTCCAATTATTTTTAAAATTAGAATCATTTCACATTTATAATAATATCTACAGTGTAGGGAAAACACTACCTGAGTGTAAACAAAGCAGCGTAGTATGTTATGGTAGCTTTCATAGTTATTCACAATAAATTTTGTTTTTTGGGTAAACTTGGTAAAATTTTTATTTAACTTTAGACGTTTCGAAAACAGCGTTATCCTTTATTAATAAAATTGATAATTAAATAAGAAGAACAGCCAACTAAAACTAATGTAAAACAAGTTGCCATGATTTATCGAGTTTCATAGCATTGTTCTGTCTGTTGAAATTGTTAGGATTTTTATAAATTTCTATTGCTTCTCGTTGAAGTCGAGGATAATAATTAGATACTCTTGCAAAATTTCCATTTTGTTAAATTCAATATCATTCTAAATCAGCTACAGCAGAACGGATGATATAGTGTCAATCTCGATAAATCATGGTAACTTGTTTTACATTAGTTTTAGTTGTCTGTTCTTGTTATTTAATTATACGCTAATTTTATTGATAAAGAAAACACTGTTTTCGAAACGTCTAAAGTCAGGCAAAATTTTACAGTTTACCATAGAACATAGTTTATTAAAAGTAGCGTGTGTTGGAAATATTCAAGGCTAATGAGTACTAACTTATCCATGTTGGGCAGTTTATCACCGAATTAGAAAGTACAGGGTTATTGATTATTTTTGACGCCATCCCCTGTATTTTCTTTATTATTGCAAATATGAAAAACGCGTTTAATAAAATTCGTTAAAAATTATCTAGATTTTTCTAAACTGTCGTGAAAAATTCAGTGGTGTGCATAGATCATGTGATACAATAAGTAGTTAATTTCTTTTTAGATGGAATCCCCTATATAACATTATTATATATATATATATATATATATATATATATATATACATCTTTTACGATTTTCGATTAATTGAACTTTAAATATGCAAAATGTGTTTCGTTCAATTCAAAGGAAGCTGGCCATGCTTGATAATTGCGAATTACTTGTTTAGCGCAATTCACCCCTTGGGCCAAAAGTCCTCGGTATGAATTCGTCGTTCTCTGGGTGTTATCAACTTTATAACTCGTTGGTGCATAAATAGTTATTAATTGGTTAATTTTTGTTATTGCCATTGATTTACTTTGTTTATGCGGGATTTAAAATACTTTAATTCTCTGCAGGACTAAAGAAAAATTTTAATCCCTTGTAATTTTAAAAGTGTCGCCTTAGTCACAGAAACAAGTAACTAAATGTGGCGCTTTTGTTCCATATTAATGCAAATACTTGATGAACAGATTGTTTCCAATAAATAAAGTCAAAAATATTTAAATCTTCCATGTTTTTATAATTTAGATTATGCCTAATTAAAATTAGTATAAAAATTTTATTTATTAAATTAATTTATTTGATCACTAAAATTTGTTTCAAACCCATATGGGGTTCATCTTTAGTTTTTTAATACCTCTAACAAGTTTTAAATTATAAGAAATTATATAAGCATAAAAAATGTATTGTAACTTACATATGGTTCAAATTTTCACGGTGTATTCTTTAATTCTTTATCATAGTATTTGTAAACGCATGTATCTTTTAAGATATATAAAATACATAAAATATAAACATACAGACAAACGAATAAAATAAAAATTGAAAAGTACAATTGTTACCCTTATTTTAATATGTAAAAGAAAGCTAACGTATTAAATATAAAAATTACCTTAAAGGCGTATACATTTTTCAAATTCATATCTACAGTAAGTTATGCAACCCAACGTTCTTTATAAGTATAAAAGGTAATCTATCAGATGTATATCAAATTATTAAAAATGCCTGAAGCGAACCATGTACACAAACTACTAAAATTGTTAAAAATTAATTACAATACATTAAATTTTATATCGAAATGTAATAAAAAAAACGATCAAATTTGCATATGTATTATTAATAAAACTATTGAAATTATTAGTCTGGAAAACTAGTGGTTATTTTTTTAACGTAGTAATTAATAAAAATTAATGCGTACACATTGAGAATAGTTTGTATACTATATGTGTACTGAGTTTTGAAGTTCTTATGCTTTTAGATTCTACAAAGTTATGATCTGTTCATCATATGCGTGGCAAAATATGATATATTCGAGTCATATGCTTTTTTATGACAAATATTGTGGAAATTCTTCTAAGATCTAATTTTAATATTTTCCTTGGTGCGCCTTATAAGTAAGATGGGGCATTGTTATTTGCACATGCAACACATGAAAGTAAATATATGTCACTTTTAGTAAAGATGCTGTATCCTAAATATTCGAAAACAAAATTTTTAAATCAGTGTTATATATTTAAAGATGATCAGAACGTCAAATTTTCTAAAGATTTAGTAACTTTATCAGATATACTGGGGATATATGGTAAACTGTAGATAATTTTATATTCTTTCTTAATAGGCGAAAGGTTAGTATAACGAGAAGTTGATTGTATTAATTTTTGTTTTTGTAAATTTAATCAAATGTAGAGATAGGACATTTATTTTTTTTAGTAAATATTTTATAATATTTAATTTTTTATTAAAATTAGTTTTAGATAAAGGGTTATTATGTAATCTATTAACTAGGAAATGTAACGCTGCCAGTTTATGTTATAATTGAGAATTAGAATAATATGGAATTAAGTGTTTAGTGGTAGTTGATTTACATTGTTTACATGTTCGTTTACTGTGTTGTCATTAATAGGTAGCATATGGAAAAAAGGTAAATTACGTGGTTATTAAGTTCAAATGTAAACTTTAAGTTGAGATGAACTTAACCAAGTTTTCAAATTCATTATCTGTTTCAGAAACAATAGCTTAACAGCAACATAGAGTAACGAATATGTCTCTTAAAAATGTTATGACAAGATAATTTGTTGGTTTCTATATTTTCAAGAACAATGTTTACCTAAAATAGGTTTAATGGATTTCCCATTTGAAGGCCTGCAGCATTTTTGTAAATATTTTTGTCAAACTTGAAAACATTTATTCAATGATTATATTAAACACGTTTGTAAACCAATTATATTTTGATTAAGTTTTAACTATACCAAGCATTTAACTAGGATATTTATAGATTCTTTAATTGGGTATCAATAAATAAGCCCCAGTTGGGTTTGAATAATAATAATGATCAAATAAACTAACACAATGTAACAAAACTTAAAAATGACTACCTTCAATTGTTTAATTTATTTACAATTCACAACTAAGTATTATTCATCATGTAGGTATAAAATTAATTCTAACATTTATTTATACCAAGCACAATTTATCTTTTGGAATATATCTTTACACATCATATTAATTACAGAACTAACTTTAATCAAGCTATGATTCATCCGTGTATATTCAAACTATAAATTCTAGAATGAAAAGGGATGATTGGTTCAAGCTGGTAACTTGGATGTAGAGCGTGATCTGAGTGATGACAATAGGATTATAAAATGTTTGGGTATATTCCAAGTAATATTAGGTATAAACCAATTTTAATTAAACAAAGTCAGATTAAATTTAAATTGATATAGTTTTTTCAAATTCCATTTTTGGAATTAAATTTTGTAAATGTAAAATTCTTATTTTAGTCTTATTTTTAAATTTCACGCCCATTTTGAAAATGTTTTAATTCGTTCTTCCGATTTTTGTAGCTTTTAGACGGAATAAAGTTCAGTTCTTTGTAATTTATGTTGGAAAACAGGGGTGAACTAGTTCGCTAACGCGGAATGCTTCGAATACTATTCTGTACTTGTATTAAGCCTACCGCGTTAATTGCAATGAGTAAGACTCTCGAACGCCACTGCTGCTGACTGTTCTACGTTGAGCTCTTTTTGGTGATTTGATCGTCAGAATAAAGTAAGAAGAACTTTTTCCTTAGAGCATCTTATTGTACCGTATGTCAAACTAAATTTTAGATAAAGGGAGGCTGGGCGCGTGTTTTATTAATGGTAACGTTTGTCGTATCTGTATTGATACTGACATAATTTCAAGCAGTGAAATCAGTATCCAACCCAGTAAACGGCGAAAGTTCCTGTCAAATCACTGGCACAGATACACTGGCTATTGTCAACAAACCAAACATAACCTATTACAAACGTCTTATGAACACTAGTAAAAATCAT
>JAHWXV010000423.1:0-11911 GCA_024586415.1 Phrixothrix hirtus | reverse complement strand
GATAAAAAAAATACGTGTCTTTTATTTTTTGATGTTCTACAACATATCAAAAATCAATGACATCGGTGAGTTCGGGTTGGGGCCCTTTCCTTGTAAGTAACAAAACCACTAACGCGCAATAATTGTTATTATTTAAATAAACCTAGGGAAGGAAATCAAACAATGTTAAATATAAATTCTTAGAAAATATTTTCTGTATGTTACACATAGTATATTCAAAATTTAGTTTATACATAGTCTTCGGTTAGAAATAATGCAGATAGTTGAATAAAATAAACATAAAAACATATATTTCAAGCATTATTGAATTAACAAAAGTAGAAACTCCTATACATTAAATACAAAACTGTTTAAAGATTTTAATCAAACAGACAATTTAGTTGACCTAACAATTTGAGGGTGCAATACGAAAAGTTTAGACATAGGAAAACAGCTCAATTGTCTAAAATAAAAGGTGTAACAATATCCTTGCCGAGCTACCTACTTCATTAAGAAACTGAACGATGATATCAATGTTGTCTTAGTAACTACGAAATCTCATTCACTCAACGATTCGAGCACTACCTCTGGACTAAATAAATAAAGAACACTAAGAAGCTAAATCACACAGGATAAATATTTAAAAATTTGACAAATATCTAATAACATGTACTTACAAGCTCTGATATATCCTGATAAAATCACCGACTGATCACAAATATGTTATAAGGGAGCTGATCGAAAGATCGCCAACCGCGTTACAACAAAATTTGACGGAAAATGCAGCAGACAAGTTTATACGCTTAAGTTATTATTTTTGTAGAACTTGTTGAATTTGGGGTTCAATTTAGCATTTATGATATCCTTATTAATCTATACTTCAAATCAAAGTATTACAATATAAAATTTTCACAGGTGTGCCTTGTAAATGTAGAATTTAATATTTCAGCAATATTTTTCGACATCCGATAGGGTGAAATATCCCGCCTCATTTATGTTTCCACTTACAGTTATTTCTAAGGCGTAATTACTTACATGCAAACCGCAATTACAATTAAAGTGACAATATATATTTTAGTATTTAACATGCAGAAGTATAGATATCTCAACAAATCATTAAAATACGATAAGTACACATTAGTCACGTAATAAAATTTAGACGTATTTGATTGTTACTTCGAATGTAGCTTTAGATCGCCTCGCAGGGTACCTCTTTCATTTAAATGTTCTATAATAATTACTAAACGATATTACGAGGCTGGATGAATTAATACCCGTGGCGACAGGTGGCGTTGCTTAGGAAAGTAGACACTACGGTCGTATACAGCCATCCTTAGAACGATACCATACCAAATTTTACAGTGATTCATAGGTTAGTTTTTATTTGGCAGCCGGTTGTGTGACACGTGTTTAGTGTTTTTCGATAAAATGGAAATAGAACAATATCGATCCATAATTCGCTTTTTATTTGTGGATGGAAAAACATGCGAAGAAATGAAAACGAAGTTGGATGCTGTCTACGGGAACCCTTCACAATCTATGACTACCGTAAGACATTAGTTTAACAAATTTAAACGTGACGGTATATCCGTTTTTTATGAGGAACGGCCTGGCCATCCGGCACACGTGGTTACCGAAACAATCGTTGAAAGGGTCCACGACATGAGTCTCGCTGATCGCCGAACTAAAGTGCTCGAAGCAGCAGAGGCCGTAGGCATGTCGTACAGAACGCAATCAGTATTTTGCATGACAAGCTAAGTGTAAGAAACCTGTTGTTCTGGTAAGTGCCACGATTGCTAATGGTGGACAACAGACACGGGTATCACCGTCGAAGCAGTGTTTGGACCTCCTCACGCGAAATTATCAGCAGTTTTTACATCGAGTCGTCACCGTCGATGAAACCTGGATACATTATTATACACCATAGAGCAAATGATAATCCAAGCAATGGATTTTTTCGGGTGAATCTGCTCCGAAGAAGGCAAAGGCGGCCCCGGCGGCCGGAAAGATTATAGTCACGAGTTTTTGGAATTCGAAGGGAATAATCCTCATGGACTTTTTGTAGGAAGGAAGAATGATAACAATGCAGTACTATAGTGAACTATTGGACCGATTCGATAAAAAAATTAAGGAGATACGGCCTCTTTTAGCTAAAAGAAGTTATTGTTTCATCACAATAACGCACCAGCACATTCATCCGGAATTATCGTGACCAAATTACATGAATTGAGATACAAATTATTGCCATAGCCACAGTACTCGCCCAACTTGGCTTTCTGCAATCTATTTCTGTTCGCCAACATGAAAACTTGGCTCAGGGGAAAAATTCAGTTCAAACAAGTAGGTTATCACCTAGACATAAGCATGTTTTGCAGAATTTGACAATTTGTACTTTCTAGAGGATTTAAAGAAGTGGCAGAAGCGTCGGGAAAGGTGTATAGACCTCAAAAGGAATTGTGTTGAAAAATAAATAAATTAATTTGCTAAAAACTTAGGTCTTCATTTATAACACGGGTAGTTATTGGTCCACCATCGAATAAAACAATGTTACACACAAAATTATCACTACTACATCAACGATTAAATCTACGAATAGGAATTTTTTTTGCAAAAGAGCTTGAAGTTCTTTTATATCATGGCATTATTGAACCAACTGATTCTCCAAGGAGCTGTGAAATTCATATAGTTTCAAAGACATATGGGTTGTAGCGACTACCGTTCACTTAATAAAGCCATTGTACCGGATGCTTATCCAATTTCAAGTTTGCATTCATTTAATTATATGTTTGATGAAGCCAGGATATTTCCAAAATTGAATTTACAAAAAGCATACTACCAAATTCGGATTGAGCAAACAGATATTCCAAAAACCACTATTGTTACTCCCTTGGGTGCATATCAATATAAAAATCTTAGTTTTGGTTTAAAAAATGCACTATTAACCTGGTCTAAATGTATTAGTTCCGTTTGTTTTAAACTCCCTCTTGTATCTATATTGATTTAGACGATATGTTAGTGGCATAAACCAAACTAACTAAAATGATCGTGTTAAACACTTATAAAAAATTTTTTAGAGATTAACTAATTTTTGTTTGTTATTTTATTAAACACATTAAAAATGTTTATTAGGTGTTACTATATTGGACTTATTAGGTTACAATTTAAATCAACGCAATGTTTCTCCTACCAAGAAGCAATGCACATTATTTCCGATTTTTCATTACCATAAACACAAAAACAATTAATAAACTTCATTGGTTTTGTTTTCTTTTATAATAAATATGTTCCAAGTTTTGATGAATTATTGGCACCTCTTAATAACTTGGTCATTCGTGGTAAAGCAACTAATAAATAAGTTCATTTCGATGATATACTCATTATTCAATTTACTTTAGTTAAATACGTATTTTCACGCTAATTATTATTAGTTCATCCTAAACTTGACGCACAACTAAACATAGCAATAAAATTATCAGTGGAGTTCTCCATCAAGATGTTAATGGTTTTCAATAACCCCTTGCTTTTTGTAACCGCTCCTTACCTACCTTGGAAGAAGAATATAGTGTATTTTCGAAAGAATTGTTAGTCATATTTTCACCATCATGAAATTCAGACATTGCTTAACTGGTCAAGACTTTATAATCTTCACAAATCATCAACCACTCATACACGCTCTTACCACTAGTAACGTTAATTACTTACCAAGAGACTAGTGTAAACTAGCATGTATTGCACATTATTCGACAAATGTTCAATATACCAAAAGTATTAAAAATATTCATTCAGACTGCTTCACTCGTGTTTTTCAAGTTTTTCATATACCACGTTAATTACTTACCAAGAGGCTAGTGTAAACTAGAATGTATTGCACAATATTCGACAAATGTTCAATATACCAAAAGTATTAAAAATATTCATGTAGACTGCTTCACTCGTGTTTTTCAAGTTTTTCATATACCACTCGCTCAGTATGATAACGTAGACCTTAGACAGAGTTTCCCATAATATTATAATAAAATTTTTATAACTTAACAAAACACATTTTATTAGATCAAATTACACTTAGTTGCTTGGTATTTAATGTGGTACAGAAACATTTGGTTAAATTATTCCTAGCTTTCAAAAATCATATCTTTTAGATGACTTCCTTGAACTTTAATACGTTTCTCAATATCAGACCAAGATAAATCTCCAAATCGAAAATACGTCGCGCATTGGAGATTTATCATAAAACCCGCATTGAGTTCCTGGCCATATGAATCGTTGCTCTATACTGCTAGAATAGCAGTTAAACAAACCTTGTCTATTCAATTCTGGAAATAGAAAAGTCTCTAGCATATAAATGTAATGCTATTATGTCGCTGTAGCGGAATGGCCATTTCCATCCTTAAATAAATGTGAACCAATGGGATACAACTCCACGCCAAATATCAAGTTTTGGTTCATTTAGGTTTTAGTATAGATTTCTCGAGAATTTTGGTCACACCAGCATCTGAAATTCTGTTTGTTCGCAAAACTATTTAAGTAAAAATTAATCTCATTGTGCATTATTAAACTATGAACTAAATTACTATGTAAATTTAAAAAAATCTAAATAAATGGTTAATCATGCTTCTTTGTCTTGCTCGCTGAGATTTTGTGCTAATTGATATTTATATTGAGAAAATTCAATATAAATTATTATTTTATATTGAGAGGTGATGTATAATTAAATTATACACCTCGAACTGCCTAATTGTCGATAGAAATTTATTTTAATATGAAGAAGTATGAGATAATCATAATCGGAACAGTTGCATTTTTAGAAAAATTTTCCCTAGGGCGGGGATCGAACCCGCGATTTCTGGGCAGATCCCAGCCACTTTACCATCTAAGATACCAAGGGTTCGGTACGCAGAGGATTTTCCATCGAGCGTGTACCGAACCCTCGATAGCTTAGATGGTAAAGTGGCTGGGATCTGTCCAAAAATCGCGATCCCCTCCCGAGGGAAAGTTTTTCTAAAAATGCAACAGTTCCGAATATGATTATCTCATACTTCTTCATATTGATATTTATATGACCGGGATACTAGGTCCTTTTGAAGGATTCATTAGAGGCTACCTTTTGATGTAACAAGAGCAAACGTTTGTCTATTGATATAACTCCTAGGACTTCACATTATTGCAGTTATCACCCGTTCAATGTTTTCAGGTGTGCAAACTATTCTTCAACTACCAGCTTTCTATCAATTTTGCATATGACTATTCATACGCCAATAACGAATCCATATCAGTATATTGAAATGCAGATCTAACTTGCTCTATCGAATTAGTTCTGAAGTAAGTTTCAATACAGAAAATACAACGTTGAATTGAGTATTCCAGAAATGTTCAAGTGATATCAAACAGATCAGTAAAGTCTAAAAATGTAACAATATTCTTAATAACATTGCTAGAAAAATAGTGTTTTAAAAAATATCATTTTAAGTAAAATTTGTGATAGACGTCTACTTGCTTTTGTTATTAGCTTAAATTCCAAACACCATAAAATATATTCCAACATAGTACACTTTACTTAGTTACCTTGCATAAACGTAATATAAAATCAAAATGGATACGCTAATTTGGGAAATCCTGTACAATTACGACAAAATCCTGTCTTCAACTTTGCTCAAATTCAATTACAATCTAACGCTCTCCTATGGGTCAAAAGTGCTACTCGAGGTTCAATACCATTAGTTTCCAAGCAATTTCGTTATGAAGACTTCCCGTCTTCCTGGTATACAAGGAATGCGAAATTTAATTAAAAAGAGATTTGTTGTCATTTCTGCCAAGCTAACAAAATCGTCAAATATATAAAACCTCCAATTCAAACAGTCCAAGAACCTGATCACCAGTTTAGAAAGATGTAACTTGATCTTATTCATTTAACATGAGATCAAGGTCACAAATATGTTTTATCAATAATTGATAGATTTTCACGCTGGACAGAAGCCATACTGCTTAAACAAGCAGATGTTGAAACTGTTATAGATGCTTTCAATAACAATTGGGATTCACGTTATGGTGTTCCCATAAATGTTCATAACGACCATGGTGCAATATTTATCAACAGGTTAACATCCACACTATCAAGGTTTAGTTGAATGCTGGAATCGAGCGCTACAATATCTAATTCGCTATTCTGGTATTACTGACTGGTACAACAAATTAGATTAGATTCTTCTAGTCTTTCGTTTTTCAATTCTGACGTCAACATTTCTTTCGCAAATATTTTATATGACACAAATCTCCAGTTACCATTTAATTTATTTAATCAAATAGATTTGGATAGCAATCTTAATCTCTCTAACTTCGTTAGACTGCTAAGGATCCGCATGAACGACGCACAACACTACTTCACAAAATCTATACTGATCAACGTCAATTTATTCATAAAGACTTATTTCAAGTACCACATTTGTTTGTTAGAAATGACTTCAATGTCATTAGATGAAAGCCAGCATACTTAGGTCCATTTAAAGTTTTAAATAGATGTGATTCTTTGTTCCGCAGGATTATGGTTTTGATCGTAAAGTCAACATTGAGCGGCTAAAACCTAGGCCGTAATCTTGTTCTTTCACTCATGTTATAATTCTACCTTTATTAAAAAATTCATTTGTTATGCATGACTAAGGTTGTTTTCCTTTCAACCAGCTTCCTATTATCGCCTTCATCCTGTTTCTTGCATTTTTTGATAACTTTTCGGATAATATCTGCTTGTTTTTTGCAGCTGAAAATCAGGCTTTTGATTTACAGATTCTTTGGTCAGCTGTTTTTTGCTTCTATTTCGTTTCTTCGCAATATATACGTATGTTCTCATATTAATGAAGTACATAGATAGTTGCGAGTTCATTTGAAATCTAGCTTTCTCCATTGACCGGCATACCATCACAAAATGTAGTCATTTAATTTTTAATTGTAGTCTAAAGTTTAATTTGATGAGCATTCACAAACACTAAGGAATTTATATGTAATATTCGAATAAAAATAAGATAGTTCATAAACACAACGACTCTATTGATTAGAAATAATAAAAGAATTACAAATTTTTATAATGCAACTCTACATAAAAAAAATTATTAATATGTTAGTACTTTCTTAACGACATATAAAATATTCTCAAACAATCGATAGTTTACATATTCTTATAATTCATTATATATTTGTAATACAATAAAAGTAGTACAATTAACTGCATATTTGAATAAAATTATAAAACAATTTCTTGGACCTTTTAACCACCTACAGGTGATGCTTTAATAACAAGTAGTAACAAATTATAAATTACTTACAATGATATAAGAAAAAACCACCAAGGCGACAGGTCCTCGTAATCTTCAGTTGGCACGTCTTGCGGCACAAACAGTCGCAGTTCATTAACAATGGTGCAGATATCAAACAAAGAAAATTATTAAATGTGGTATAAATTGTTCATTTTCACCAGACTACACATTTGACTCGTATATGGAAATCAAGTTAATTAAAGGTATATGGCATTATTTGTTAGGTTGGTATGGACCCACTTATTGGAGTTTTAATCCTCGCTTGAATTTTTGTAGACACTTGCAGTTATTAAAACAAGTTTAATTATTTGCCAATCATGAGCTGTATAAAGCTACATATTGTGGTAGTATTGCAGCATTGTGGGCGCTCTGTGTCCAAATGGTTCAGAAACAAGGGAAGTTCTGGATAATCCAGTTTTGTTGAAAATCTAAACTTTTAATTTTCAGGTCGGTACAATAAATTCTTATATTCTTGCGGATAATAGATTTATTTGTATTTAACCAGGCCGGTCATTCCTTACGACTATTACTTTGTACCTTCATACACTTTAATACATAAACAACTAAACCTTTATTCGCTTAAAACAATTAAAATCTTTAATTACTTCTTCTCTTATTACACATTGATACTAATTTTCTAACCACTTTTATCTCCAAAAATTAAACTGCTGATTATGCCTTTATTGATTTTCATAATCTACTATTATAAGTAATCAAGTTCATTAATATCAAAGATGATTTGACAGTAGTTTATTTATTTCTACCTTAATTATTTTAATATGCACAAATTATTAAAGTTTATATGTTGCCCCAATCTATAAAATTGGATATATAAAATTTCTAATGCTCCAATACCAAATCGGAGAGAAACAATATTTTTATCTTAAGTCCTTATCCAAAGATATCCTGAAGCTCTTTTGGAAAATTACTAATAAAAATGACAACCGAACAAACTAACATTATGCTTCTACAGGAAAATATTACGTACATACATGCTGGTAAGTAATAATTAGACATGGAGAAAGTTTTAACGAGCTTCTGCAATGCTACGATAGATTTGAAATGTTGCCTTTAGTGGTGCTTGTCCTGAAAGTTAAGGGAAACGTCTTACGATTGAGAACTAGAATTCAAGCATCTAATATTCGCTTAAACCTTCGTAAGAATTCTACCGACTGCGCCAATTCTATGTTTTTAACACCAAATTACCTTTTAGGGAATAAAAAATTATAAAATAGTCTTTTTGAGGTTATTGAATGCCTGTTACTACACTTGTCCAAAAACTGTTGTATAAAATTCAGTTATGTCTCAGCACAGATAACGTAACTTGTCTGCATTTGTTTAAAGGTCAATTTACATTGATTACATTATGAAGAACTATTTTTTCATTCGTATTAATAGGTGGGTTTAAATTATTTGTACTATTGTACGGCAATTATTTTAGAATATTGCACTAGAGTAGGTTTTATGTAGTTTATACAGAGCTTGACAGTATATTCAAGTTGTTATCAACTAAACATTTAAAAGTTCATGTTGTGTCAATTTTGAAAGCATATAGGGTCAGAAATTGATAATGATTAATTTAAATGTGATTTTTTTTAAAGTTAGGATGCAATGATTTTCTGTCGCACATTTATAACAAGAGTAGTGAATCGTTAGTGACCTTTGAAAAGAGGCTGCAGTTTGTCATATTTGAGTGGTATATTTGCCACAAAGAAACAAAACCATTATTCAACGAAATAATATCAAAAATATAACATTATTGAAGAAAATCCTTTATTGTATATAAATTTTTATATTAAAAATGATGTGATAAGCTTAAAGTTTGACAACTTTTTGTCGAAAAATGTGCCAACTTAAATAATTAATTAGATACTAATAGCTGTAAAATACAGTATGGCCATTAATTTATAGTACTGAACATTTCAAACTCTTTTCACATAAAATAATATGTAATAATGAATTAACACTCGTCTTAGCTTTACGAATTACATGTTCTAAGAGCCCTCCATTACCGCACAGTTTGTATCGTTCTTGCATATTTGTGGCCATATTTGAAAATTCTGGCTGTTGCATCTGTCGTATTGCGTCTGTATTTTTTTCTTGTAACTGTTGTATTGTCAACGGAGGGTTATCTTAGAAAACCCATAGTTTCAGCATACCCTAAACAACTCCAAAACAATGCATCCAAGTTCAGAGAGTGAGATGGAAAAGAAAATCGATGAATCGTGAAATCACATTGTTTCCAAACGTCTCCCGCAGAAAGGTTCTTGTGACCTGTGCTGACTGGCACATTGCCCCATCTTGCTGAAAAAACTGGCTACCGAAAGGCAATTTTATTGCTCTGAAAAGCCTCCGAAGGTCATCTATAAACGGTGTGAGAACATGAGTAATATGGCACTCTTGACTAACAGTTGCTGGACATCCGTTTTCCTCAATGAAGTAAGCCCCAATAATTCCTTGTCAAGAGACTGCGCACTAGATGGTCACTTTTTCACTATGCAACGGTATTTGTTGCACTTCTTCTGGTCGCTGGAAACCTAAAAATCTATTACTGCGCCTATTCACATGACCCGTTAAATGAAAATGACATTCGTTACTGTACCATATGTCACTGATGAAAATGGGATTATCATATTGCAAAGCAAGGATCCTAGAACGGTATTCAAGTCTTACAGCATAATCACCCACTCTCAATTGTTGGGTGGTCTGAATAACCTATGAACGGGCATTAAATTGTTTCAATATCTTCTGAGAATTCCACCTGTTCATGTGCAATTTTGCAGCAGATCTCCGTTAACTACAACGTGGTGAGCCCATAATTTGATTAAATACACGTTCGTGATTTTCGTTGGTTATCTACTGTTTTTTCGTCCAGCTTTACCTTTTACTTGGTGTACCACACTTCCAGTTCTTCTAAATTTGGTTATAATCTTCAGTACAATAGAATTACTTGGTGCCTGTTTATTAAAATGCTCCAAAATAGTTCACTGACGAATTTAATGCTTGGATAATTTTGTCTACTTAAACCGTATGAGCAAAAATAGGGCTCAGCTAAAAATACTTTTTCTTCAATAGATAACATTATTTACAAACTTGCAAACATATTAGTACATCTAACCAAAACCAAACGTCAATGTTTATGTCAAATAACACTGTCAATTTTTAGGGATTTAAACAAACGTAGGCCTACCGTTTCAGTACTGTAAGTTAATAGCCATATTGTATATATGTACATACCAATACACACGGTAGAATTTAAACAAACGTAGGCCTACCGTTTCAGTACTGTAAGTTAATAGCGATATTGTATATACATACCAATACACACCGGTAGAATCTCAATAACACATTATGGTCTAAAAATTATATTGAAACTTTTCTGAAAAACAATGTTGGTACATAATTTATGTAAAGTAAAGTGTCTATTTTGACTATCTTGTATACTATACTACTCCTGCAACACAATAGCTACACCTTATACCTATAAACAAGGTATTTGGGAATTTAAACACGCTTGACGCTTGATTTGTCAGTTGCAACTGCCTATTCGGATATTCGTGTAACTGAACCTAATAAGGACATATACTGCTATACACTTATTGAAATGATGTTCTAGGATCCTTTTAATATTTACCTAATTTTGCATAGACAGTTTTATTACGTTTCATTGTTTACAAGGTCAAGGTTATGTTAAAATTATATGTACTTCACACAGGCAATTACTACACCTATTTAATCTCATCCAAAGCTCATTTTAAATCTGAGTTAACCTAAATAATAAAATATTAGTTTGTAATACATGCTTTGCGTAGTGCGTAGTGTGGTCATCGTCTAGAAATATGTACTGTGACAATATTGATTGCATTTATCGGAACTTACAAAAACTCCAAAAGATTCCATAACTTTTAATACATATCAAATTACTATACCTTCAATAATTATATATACAGGCTGTCCAAAATTGAGTAAGATAGTATGGTAACTTTCTTATTATTACTGTTAGAGATTTAGTTAAATAGGAATTGTGAAGCTTTGTGTTGTGATTCAGATTCCGGCCAAAACAGTTTAAAAGTCATAACTGATCAGCAATTATTCCTAAAAAAGTAAGAAACTCAGTTTTCGTTAGTTATAAAGCTATCCAAAATGTTTTAAAAGGAAGGTTGCTGGCTTTATTGAGATACCCATAAAAATATTGCTAAATCAAAATATCAATGGCAATTACCTTTTTTATATGGGCGCCATATTGGGTTATTAAATGATTAAATAGAATTTCTTTTTTTATTTTCAGCGATGTATAACATCCTATGTTTAAATTAAAAATTACCTGGAATGTTAATTGTTTTAATGTTTACTCAAGTAGGTAGAAAAACAGGAAGAGGTATAAATATTAAATAAGGGTCGTGGTATTTGATTGATAATTTTGGTTGGTGCTATCTCAAGTATCAACTTAGACGAAATGACACAAAAAGTACTGGCCAAAGGTTTTAACTACGCGATAGCACCAACCAAAATTCCTTCTGATGATATCATATGTGCAGTTGAATCATCAATTACGGGAATAGATAAAAATATAGCAGAGGCAATACGACAGGACGTATCCCATGTGCTAAGATTAGCCCGGCCACCAA
>JAHWXV010000417.1:0-23387 GCA_024586415.1 Phrixothrix hirtus | reverse complement strand
TATAATATGTACATAATGTGTTTTTTTAATAGTAATGCAACCGTATAAAATACATACCTTAATCAATATGAGAAATTTTATTTTCCTTTATAGTGAACCTGGGATATAGTGAACCAATCTTAATGCATTTTCAAAGTTCACTATATCCGGATTACACTGTATACTATATATTTAATTTTTCTTTTATACATTAAGCAATTTTACGCATATTTAAAATGACAATTTTTACAAGTCCACTCGCTTTTTTATTAAATTATTTTTGAATTTTAGCGGGCATACGTGACGTCATTTTTAACCTGAGAAGTTCTTAAGTTTAATATTTTTGAATTTTAGCGGGACATAAGTGACGTCATTTTTAACCAAACACACACACGCACTACAGTTTCTGGAGAGCAGAACCTAAACTTTTAACTTCTCTATCGTTAGATGGCGCCATACTACTTATTTAGCTAAAGACTATAGTTTCCACAGATATTTCCAACTTTTAACGTTAGATGGCGCCACTTTTCGCTAATGCTAAAATGGTCGATACATGTCGCCTGGTAGGCGAGGCACAACATGACTGGTTTCAATATCGCCGATATGTCACGTGACTTAAGCTGCCCCACGTGGCTGGAAGGGAGCGAAGCACCTTGTACTAGAACGACTTCATTCACTCCTACTAGCGCTGAGCCCCTTTTCTAGAGGGCGCCATTCTCTGGCAGTCATATTTAAATTCACTTTCACTCTGGAATCAGCCTTGTTACTCAAGTTATAAACATTTGTTTTCAAATGCACAAATCAATATAGCTGTTACGGGGCACAACAACTTTAGCGAGGGAAATGACGTGTTATGAGTCACCCAGTATATTTACATGATGAGTCATACATTATATCAGATTACCAGCTTGAATGAATTATCCTTTCTCAACTTTTCCTGTATGTTCTAGACCTTATAGATTAATCACTGCTTAGATTAGTTTAGTTCAATAATTGATACTGATGTGTAAAGACATTAAAAGATAGATTGTGCTTAAAATAAATGTAAAAATAAATAAATAACTTGCGAGATTTGTTACAATTGATATCAAAAGTGTGATTTTAATATTTCGATCATAAACTTGCAACAAAATAAATAAATCAAATTAAATAAAACTAAATTGGTGTTAAGCGTTTTATATATGCCAGTTACAAGAGCTACAGATAAAAATATGGAACCCTTACTGGAAATGCTGTAGAAAATGCAGAATAAAATCGATCAAATCAAGAAGAATTGGAATTTTATTAAAATAAATTACAAGAACAGATTACATCAAATCAAAATAAACTACAAGAAGAAATTAAATGAAGCCAAAATAAATTACAAGAAATCAAAGGTATCACGGGCAAAGTAGATGAGATAACAATGAAGTATGAAGGAACAATCTAAGACATCACAAAAAAGTCCATGAAGTAACCTAGAAATATGATGACCTACAACAAACGTTTATTTTCATGGCTATGGCCAAAGAGGTTAGTGTTTTAGAGTGCGAAATAACCTCAATGAATTATGCAGAACAAGAAGAAGTGAATACGCAGCGGGCCACGTGTTTACCTATTGTAGAAGATGGCATCTTAAATTCGAGAAAACATGTAAAACGACCCACATATGGTAGTAAAATGCTTTGCACCAACTACTGCAAGCAATTTATGAAAACCGCTAAATCTAACTAATGGACTGTAAAAGAAAAGGCAACCCCGTTGATAGTGGCTTTACGCAAGGACGCTTTGGATATTTTACAAACTGTACCAGACAACCTATAAAACAATTTTGATGACCTAATTTCGAGATTGCAAATGCGTTATGGAAACAAACATCTGAAGCAAGTTTACTATGTCCAATTAAGGAATAGAAGTCAAAAGGTCGATGAAAACCTTCAGGAATTCGAAGTTCCAATTGCACGATTTGTAGTATTAGCATATCCAACGGCACCAGAGGGTTTCATCAAGAAACTTGGGGTACAAATGTTTTTGATGTTCTTTGAGATTCAGAAACTCAGCAGGCCCTAGGGAGAACATTTTTGCCGTTGAGGAGGGATTGCAGGGAAGAAGAAACTCAATGACATAAAATAAACACAGAGGAAGCAATAGGTTTCAAAAAGAAGTTAATTGTTTAAGACAGCTGACCTAGAGAAAATTCAAGCAGTACAAGAATGGCCACAACTCAAAGAGAAACACGAATTACGAAGCTTTTTACGTGAATTTTCCGACATAGTAAAACCTCTAACAAAGCCCCTTTTTATGGAACAATAACTGTCAAGAGTTTTCCAAAATGCGTAAGCTGGTTTTAATAACTGTGCCTGATCTTAGTTACTCTAGAGTAGAAGGTTGTTTTGTTTTGGATACAGATGTAAGTCAACTTGGTATCGGCGCTGTGCTGTCACAGGTTTATGATCGATAGGATAGAGTAATTGGATATTTCAGGAAGGTTTTATTAAAGCCTGTGTTCGCAAGGAATTATTAGCAATGATAAAATCATGGAACTTTGTAGTGAGAACTGATCCTGCAGTATTGAAATGGCTTCGAGAGTTTAGGAATTTAGAGGGCCAAATCGCGAAATAGCTTAAACAGCTGCAAGAATACGACTTCGAGGTGAAAAATCGTGTCGGAAGGACCTATCGTAATGATGATGCTTTGGCGAGAAGACCTTGTCCAGAAGACTGCAACCATTACTTCCGGCTGGAATTAAAACCTGAAATACATCTCAAACGTACCACTATTAATAACAATCGTTGTAACCTGAAAATATGTGGCAAAATCACAAAAATGATCAGATCTGAAGCAATTTCTTAAATGGAAGACATGCATGAGAAGAAATGGCGCCGTTTAGCAGCGTAGTTAAAGCATACCAGACTTAATGGGATTCCTTGCAGAGCCAGGACAGTCTTAGGAAGAGAATCCTGGAGAATAAAGATGGAACTGAGAAACGGATGCAGTTGATGATTTCAAAGAATAGAATGGGATGATGGATCATCAGAAGGATGTATAGATGTACAAAAGACACAGGAAAAGTTTCGTGAATGATTTTATTGGGTGAACTTCAAGGAAGGCATTAAGGAATAGCGCCGAAAGTGTGGAACATGCACTTCGAGTACTACTACAGAGTACTTCATAACAATTAGATTGCTAGTGATCGAATGAAGGTCAATTATGATGTACGCTCTAAAAATTGATAATTTCAAGTCAATGATCTGGTGTGGTTGTATTAGCTGCAACTATGACGATATCTATCACCCTAACTACAACGATTTTGGGAAGGTCCGTATAAAGTTATAACAAGGATCAATGATGTAATACAATCAATTAGGAAGCTTTCCAAAGGGAAATCTAAAGCGGTGCACTTTAATCAGTTAGCTGCGTACGTTGATACGAATGCTGACAGAACAACCTCAACAAAGAGCGTACCATGTCGAGGTAGAGAACATGGAAGTCAAAAGTAAAGAATTGGTATTTGTAAATTGCATGAAATCCTTCTCAGGTTCCCGTAAATTGTTATTCGGTGTTATCACTGGACAATACATAAATTATTTTGGGTCATTGTTGCAAAAGACCTACGGATGTCTCGTAGTATTGCTGTCGAATTTAAGAGGCGATACGACGGTGTAAAATATATACTGCAGCATAAGCCGGAAATTGGAAAAGCATGTCTTCTACGGTGCCGTCACCGCCAGGGTATGCTAAGCATCTACTATCTAATTACAAAGTTATGGTCATATCACAAGCAACGTTATGAGGACCTGTAGGAAACATTGTGGAACTTAAAGAAGCAATTTTGTGCCATAGAAAGAAGATAGGCTGTGGGTTAGACCAACTTTGCTGGCGAGTGGTACACAATATGATACAGGTGTTTTGTGTTTCGAGGCATGGACATCCAAATCCTGTTCTGTAGCTGGAACTTAAGAGTCGTCCTACTACGGAAGAAAACAGTTCACTGCCGCTTTTACAAGAACACGGGTTGCAAGAATAGCTCGTAGTGCAGAGCTCATCATGGATTCTCTACCTGACACTCGAAGTAGAAATATGTCAACTGCACAAAGTATAACAAAAATTAGCAATGAGATGTGTTAGACTCACCCAGTAATCATCCGTGACGAGCTATGCCCTATATCAGATTATAGCTTCAACGAATCGTCTTTTCTCAACTTTTCGTGCATATGTTAGAATTTATAGTACGCATATAAATAGATTAATAACTGCTTAGATTAGTTAGTTCTATAATTAATATTGACGTGTAAAGATAGTAGATATATTGTGCTTATAAATAAATGGAAGAATAAATGTATTCCTACGTGTTGATAGTAATTAGTTCTGAATTTTGTAAATTAAACAGCTAAAATAAATAATTACATACTTGCGAGTTTTGTTATACTATTATAAATAAAGTTAAGGATTGAAGAACTACAGTTGGGTAGTCTTCAGTTCATTCGATAAAAAAAAATCTGGTATGAGACAACACACGACTTTCTCTTACGTATGTACAGCCAAGAACGAGAAGTGCATGCTCAATTTGAAATGAAATTCGCTTGAATTGCAACAACCATATAAAAGCATTATAAGGCGTATCCTTATAAAAGCTGTTTTTCAAGTGGCGCATGCGATATCCCTATTAAGAATGATTGTAATACAACAATGTATTTTAGTAACTCCGCATATTTCAAAAGGGGAGCGTGCTAATAATCGATAAATTTTCACTGCGGACAAATCTGTGTAAACCAATTTGAACCTTGAGCTGAGTATGGACTTTTCGTTCTTGTTATACATAGTACAAATGTACAAATGTCTACAAATGATTAAAATATTATTTACGTTTATTTTGGGAACGATAGTTGTAAGGTCACCCATCTAAATTAATGGACCAGCAAAACGCTGCTTAACTCATGAGAGTTTATCTGATAACTCGCTTCATCGCATCTTTTAATGAAAAAACTCTAGTTCGCGAAAAAGTATGTCAAAAGCATAAGAACTGTAGCAATTTTCAAAAAAACTTTTATAGCCGTGTTCGAGAAAATTGCAAAAATCTTAAATATCGCAAGAATAAAGTGGCACTAAATTCTTGTCGTCTCATGCACGGCAGATATGTTGTTCACAACAAATACTCCATGTACTTCCAATTACTCGATTTGCAAAAATCTATTAGAGAAACTCCTTAATTAACGTAAAACTAAATTAAGTAGCTAACAATAAGAAATATACTAAGTTTTACAAAATCGTTCGAATCGATTTCAAGAAAACCGTGAAAATGAAGAATTCGGAAAATATTTAAAAATGATAGAAATAAACTGGAACTTCCGGTTATTTAATTTTTACCAAATCTTTGATTGTGCATACAAAGGCGATTATTACATCAAATGTGAATTTTAATTTAGCAAGGGCTTTTAGTTTCATACTTATTTTATTCAGAGTTAACGGTGAAAGTACTTCCGGTTACTCGAGTTACGGAAAATTTTGGGAGAAACCGCCTAGAACAGATGAAAAGATCTTAAATTTCTAAGAAATACAATACATTTTTTAAAAATCTTTAGAGCCGATTTCAAGAAAATCTCGAAAAATGAAAAATTCGGAAAATATCTAAAAATGACAAATAAAGTGCTACTTCCGGTTATTCGATTTTAACCAAATTCTTGAATAAGCATGCTAAGGCAATTATGACCACAAATACAAGTTTTCATTTAGCTAGGGCTTTTAGTTTCACAACTATTTTATTCAAAGTTAAACGTGAAAGTACTTCCGGTTATTCGAGTTACGGAAAATTGTGAGAAACCGCTTAGATTGTATGAAAGGGCATTAAATATATTAGAAATATAGTAATTTAAAAAAATGCCGTTAGAGCCAACTTCAAGAAAATCTCAAAAAACCAAAAAAGGACAAGAGTAGAGTAGTACTTCTGGTTATCCGATTTTAGTGAAATTAATGAGTCGCATGTAACGATGGATAGAAACTCAAATATAAAATTTTGTGTATGTAAAACTTTTCCGTTTTTGAGTTATCGTGTTCACAAACACACACACACAAGCCAATTTCCAAAAACATGATTTTCGTACTCAGGAGACTCGAAAACGTGTATTTCCACTAAAATTTCTCTTTTACCTATATTTGACATAGGGTAAGAAAAAGTAAAAATATAGTAGTGTTATACTAGAGATAAATAAATATAATAAGATATTATTAAAATTGGCATCAAGCTATTTATTTAAATTATTATAATGAATACTCGAAATATACACCTCCGCCTCTGATGGAACATGAATAATGCGCTACTTTATATTTTGTAATGAACGGTTCTCGTTTTTTAGGTCTTGAATTAATAACTCTATTACTGACTGTAAATAAAAATTAGAAAAAATGATAAACATAAATCCATTCTTCAATTTAATTCGAATCGTTCTTCTCTCAAGCATAAACCGTATATCAAGAGCAGATATTCTTTGGGGGTTTTCAAGGGTCCGCTATGGAATTTTAGCGTGCCTAGTATTCGTAAACTATTTACATTAAAGGCTAGATATCTACTAGCTTTGAGTATCCTAGGCTTTTGTTTCGAAGTTATTTTTGTCTAGACAAAAGATAGAGAAACTTACAATTACACGGAGAGAGTCAAGCTCAAAACTATTTAGATACACACAGAGTATCTCGAAGAACCGTGCCATATCAAAAATTTTTTTTTAATGGAACACGCTAGGTTTTATTATGGTTTTGAATTCTACATGAAAAATTAATCTGATTTTATTGAAGATTCTAATACTAAATTTAGCATTTTTGAGTTGCCTAAATTTGTTTCGAAATGTCAAGTTTTTATAAAATCTCAATATCACTTGTTAAATAACTACCAGGCATGCCTGAAAACTAAGGTACACTCGTATATAATTGGAGATACAGATTCTTGTGCAGCGCTGTGCGGTACCAGTTTGTAGCTACATTCTCCTTCCATTCCTGTTTAAAGGTGCGTCATATTCAGTTGAATGGTTCGTCGTTAGTACTCGTTGCCATGGCATCGCGAACATTCGCTATGTCCACGCGTTTAAATCAACGTGCAGTTATAAGAGTATTTAATTGCGGAAACATAAATCCCATGGACATTCATAGACATTTAAGGACCATTTACGGCTTCGAAACTGAAAAGATGGGCGACGAAATATCGTGATTTTGAAGTCAGTATCTTCAATGCCAATGTTACGGTATGCGACAATGAGTATCGCTCTCGCTTTGATAAATTGATTCAAAGTAATCTCCGAATTACCAAACAAACGATGACGAATGAGTGGGGAATATTAAAAGAAAGAATAAGCTTCTTTATCCAAGAGCTGGTTTATGAAATATTTTTTCACGCTGGGTACCATGCATGCTTACTAAACAGCACAATCGCAAACGAAAAGAAGCCTGCGAAGCACTGTTGGAACGCCATTGGCGTGAATGTGAGCAATTCCTTTTTAATATTGTTACGGATAATGAAATTTGGGCCCGCTACTACAACCCCATTGAGAAAAGACAGAGTATGGAATATCAGAATTCTTTTCTCTGCCAACGTCGAAAAAATGCAAGACTATTCCATCAGCCAACAAAGGTCTCCTTACTCTGTTTTGGGATATTTATGGCGTATTCATGACGGAATACCTTGAATAAGGGCTTACAGTCAATTCCGACTGATATATTGAAACATTACGAGCATTAAGGAAACGTATTGACGCATTCTGAAAAGTAGTGATCGAGTGTTATTGCATCGCAATTCCCGGTTGCACCCTTCGCTAACTACACAGCAGCTGCTTGCCAGGCTAAAGTTCGAAGTCGTTATATACTCGCCGTACCCATCAGACCTCGTCCCCAGCGAGTTTTGCCTATTTTCAATGTTGAAAAGAGATCTCAAAGGCAGCAAGGAAAGCCCTAATGACGAAGTAAAGTCCGGTGTAATTAAATGTATTAAGAGGAAATCTCCACAATTCTATCCAAACGAATTCCGAAAATAGGTCGAGCGTTGGGAGCTATGTGTAGTTCTTAGGAGCGATTATATAGAAAAATAAGTATAAATATAGCCAAAGAATTGAATTTTCATTATATTTTTACTTTCGTGAATATCTCTTTGCGTTCTTAAGTTATGCGCAAGTGTGCATTAGTTTTCGGCCGTATTTTAGATAAATCAGTCATGTAATCATCAGTTGAATTATTAGATAAGGTATTTTTAGTTACTTAGTATTATACAGGCTGTTCGTTATTTTAATCTACACTTACCCCCATTTCAAATTAAAATAATTTTATTGGCTTAAATGTAACGACCTATATTTTTTCCCTTAAGAGATTATTAAATTTTACAGCTATTAAAGGTTTTTTTAAATATCACTGTTACTTTGGATACTAAAATAATTATTACCATTCTTTATCGAAGCATTTTTGTAATTTTCTGTAATATCTTAAGCCGCATTATAATTCAGTTTTTGTGTTAAAAACACTTTTTTATTGTGAAAAGAGTTAATTAGCTCAGTCGGTAGTATCCTTATGAAGGGCTAAACCAAAAGCATTTTTATTTTAAAACTAGCTCGATGACTTACAAATATATCGGGCCTTAATATTCTTAAAAACTAGTAACTACTTATTTATTTATGTCCCTTCCCGTTCTCCTCGAAAAATCTAGGAAGTTTGGAAGGATATTTAAGGAGTATTTATTTATTTTTATTCTAAGATCAAGTATGTCTTATTCTAATAAACTTTTTTATTCACTATCTAAATGTGTGTATTTCTGGGATATTTATTTTATTTAATTATTAATCTAAAATTTCATTCATTAGCGGTTTGTTCTACGGTTTCAAAAGATTGTAATTATACTTAAATCTGCATATATTACACACTAAGAGATTTCCTTTAATGACATCCGTTAATATCATTATGAGAAGAATACTGGGAAGTCTATGCCATTACGGACTCCGAGAAAATCACTATTACTAAAGAATTGTACGAAGAATAATAAAAGAATCACTTTTTCACTTAACTTCACTTTAGTCTATAACATTGGGAAGCTGATGTTGGTGTATGGATGTTGTTGGTTTTCTCTCTTACATAGTTTTGATCATCGAATTGTCAAGGACAGCTCGGTTACTAAGTTTGAATTAACAAAATGTTTGGCCCGATTGATTGCGATGTAATTGGGTATATAGGGTAAATGGTTTGGTTTAGAATGATTTAATTTTAATTGTTTTAGGAAAGTTGTCTTGTTTTTAATTATGTATTATGCCTAATATAAATTTTTCAAAGGCTGTTTTGATATTTGATGTTTTTTAATCTTCTTATCGCGGATAAATGTCCTTTGCCAAGATAGAAGTTCGCCGACTTAGATTGTTAAGTATTTAGAAGTCCTTTTCGTTTTGTAGTCTTTGTAAAATAGTTGTCTTGTAATTTTGTTTTTAGTATTTGTAATTATTTGTTGGTGATTTCGCAGTCAAAAAGTAAACGTTTGGGGGTCCCATCTCTTTCATATATATAAAGATCAATGTTTCTCTTGTTAATCTTACGTAGATACGTAGGATAAGTACCGTGCCCTGACGGATGGTGGATTATTTCTTTTGAGGATATAACCATCTGTTACGTTGTGCGAATCTGACATTCGGTATTAGAGAGTACGTCCTTCTGTCTTTTGAGAACTCGTTCCATCTATCTGCCATTGCTATATTATAGTGTTCGTGATATCAGACTTTTCCGTCACTTGTTTGTCCAATATCTCATTAACTTTGTTAAGGTCGCCTTTTTTAAGCCAGTACCTTGCGGTTGCTTTTTCTATTAGTAAATGTGCTGGAACAATACCTAGTATCGCTAAAGATCTGTCGACGTTGTGCTGAAAGTCTCTGTTATCCTAAGTATTGCTCCTTTTCCGTCGAAAGAATTTTATATTTTATTGAGCCTATTTTAATTCGATTTTCCCAAATACTGGCAGCGTATGTGATGATAGCCATAAGGCGTTATTAAGGTAGTCTATAGAAGGATTTTAGAGTCTTTTTCTTATATTCAGGCTATTTTCTGTATGATACCGGTTTCTTTCTCGCATACTTTATTTAGATGTTATTTGAGTTGTATTTTTTATCGATTACCATCCCTAAAAATTTGGTGCTTTTGTCTCGGGGGATTTTCTGGTTGTCCAGTTTGATTACTGGGCCCCTCTATAGTTCTCCTCATCAAGGTGTATATTGTCTTTTCGAGAGATATTTTAAGCTTTATTTTCGAGCACTAATTCTGATTCCTTTCTAGAGTGGCATTAAGTTTCATTTTAAGTTCTGAACGATTAAACTTCTAGTATGATAGCAACGCCAACTGTATAGGCCGTAATTTCTAAGATTTCTTTGTCATTCTTTAATGCTAGAAGGAGATCTTTTAGTACGATATCCCAAAAAAGAGGCTCACAAATGGATCCTTGCGGCCATCTCTTTGCGAGTCTCTTTGTAACATGATCACAGTCGTTTCTGATAGATGCATATCTGTCCTGGCAATAGGAGATGACGCTTTTAGTGAGGTCTCTTGGTATATTGAATTTTGGAGACGTCTGATTAGAGCTGGCCAGCATAGGTTGTTGAACGCCCCACTTATGTCTATGCAGACGATTTTCTGTATTTGGATTGACTTTGCGAGATTACATGTAACAGTCTTTGGATGGCATCTTCCACCGATCTGCCTTTTCTAAAGTCGAATTGGCTTGATCTGCAGCCGTAATCCACTCTATGTTCAGTTATCCTTTTGCGTATTAGTTTTTCTTGAAGTTTTCCTAAGGTATTAAGAAGGCAAATTAGTTGGTATGTTTTTATATTCTGTAAGCCTTTTCAATATGCTTTTTTGTAAATAGTTGTTGGATTGCTTCCAGCTGTTGGGTACCTTTTCTTGTATTAGGCACTCATTGAATAGTGCAAGTAGTGCTGCTGATATTGGTTCTTTTAGTGCTTTTATCATTTCGTTCTTAATAGGGCGAGGGCTCGGTGCTTTGCTTTTTGAAAGTTCGTCAATAGCGCCTGAGAGTTTCGTCGCAGTAAATGATGGTGATATGTCCTCTGTCAGTTTCGAGGAATAGGCCTTTGACCTTAAAGTTCTTTGTGTTTCAGTATCTGTGTTTATGTCATCGCAGGGAATAAACGTTGGATTAGATATGTACCTGTGTCGTTACATGTTGTTGTAAATGTACCATCACATTTTCTTAAGGTGCTGATCTCATAGGACAGGTCAAGTTTTTCGGCTGCTATTTTGTAGGGCAAGCCCCATGGATTTACCCTTAATTCCGTTTCTGCGAAATTAATCCAGCTGTATATTTTCGTGGTATATATCTCATTTATGTATAGGTTTTAATTTTCCTGTAATGGTTTAGCGCTGCTGTTCTCAGTTCTGAAATTAAGGACGTTTGGTACTTTTTCCTTGCCGTTCTTACCGATCTTCTGAGACCGACCAAATGATCATTCCAGAAAATGATTTTTGTTTTTATTTTTGGGTATACTTTGGGGATGATTACCGCCATGGCGTCAGTAATTGTATCTGTCAATATTTTTGTATAGATATTTATGTCGTGATTACTTTGTATAATGTTTGGCGGTCTGTAAAAATTTTGTAGTGTGGGTCAGTCCGATTTTTTGAAATTGTAAATTTTGTTTTTGTCTGTGATAGTTATTGTGCATTGTTCTTTGGTGTTTGTAGATAATTGTGTTGAGGTTACTTGATGTTTTGTTCCCGTTCACTTTTCAGGCCTGTATTCTATCAAAAGTACGCAATGTACAGTGTTACGTCTATGTTTGTCTTTGTGTTATTGTCTCCGTGATAAGTCGGTGGATTGGTGGGCTCGTTCAGAATTTTCAGTTGGAATGTCTGAACGAGTTCCATAAATTTATCACCCTTTTTATCCGCCCTGGCGCTATGCCACATATGCGATTTGGTGTTAGCGTCCATCGTATGTATGACAAGTCTGTCCCTGTATGTTTCTAGGAACATCGTCTGTAATGTTCTGCATTTATTATTCTCGGTTTTCTTAAAAATTCACGAAAATTGGACCTTGAATGTCCCAGAACACTGTCGCTATGACATTCCCAGCTGATTTGAAGTTTTCTGGGTGGTGGAGAACCTAATTGGAACCATTCCATGCTGGCCTGCTTACCTTCTGGGATGTAATGATGAACCGAGGACTCATCGACTGTTATGATACGTACTAAGAAATCGTCTGTCATTTTGAAAACGTTGAGGACGTTTCTGAGAAATCATAACGTCGGACAAGTTTCTTGGTATCCATCGTGTGCTAGCTTTGGAAAATTTAAGCTATAATGGACGATGACTTGTATGCTACGAATCAACTTTAAGTATTTTCGCCAATTGACCCATTGATATTCGTTTGTTTGTTCAAAAGAGCTCATCAACTCGTTGGATATTCAGTTAGTTTGCTGCAGTATGACGTCTTGAAGCATGAGGAGTGCTTGCTCTCGAACGAGTTACACGGTTCAAATACCTGAGTACGTAAAATATACTCTTTTTCGAAGTATGCCTGAAGTAGATGAAGAATATTAATAGCATTTTTACCAACAGCACATAAAAATTTAATGATAATATGCTATGCAATAAAGTTCGTATATCACCCGACACTATGACTAATACAATTTCCATTATTTATGCAAACAAAAGAAAATCTCCGGCGTCGCTTGACTACAGGGTAACGTACATGAAACGGACGTTTTTCAAATGAACAGTACTCAGGCGATTTAAAAAAAAATATGTTATTTTGTAGAATGAAAGGTCAATATTTACCATTTGATTTAACATAGTCAGGTGTGAAAAATTATGTTGCTGAGGTGGTCGCTATCGTCTTGAGTACAGGTTTCAAGTCTCTGCTGAAAACACGCATAACTCGGGCCAACAGACCTCAGTTAATCAAATGCAATTCTTCTGCAATATGAAGATAAACATGTTCTCCAAGTACTCCCACAAGAAAAAGTCACAGGATGGCCACGGCACGTCATTAAACGCGAAATGAGGCGTCCATGGAACATGCTCCTTACAACTTCGATGGATGCTGTGGTAGTGTGCGCTGTAGCACAATCCTGTTGACAATAAACATTTCCCAAGTTTATTCGTCGTCTCTCCATTTTTGACCGAAAAAATATATTCAGCATACTGTTACATTCCTTTTCGCCCTAGTATGTATATGATACATTAAATTTAATTCAATTAATACTTGCGTAAAAATAGCTGAAAACTCGATTTAGTTTTTACATTTTTGTTTCAGAATAGGCTGTATATTCAGTGCTACAATTTAAATTCATTTTCGTTTTATTTAATATGCAAGTATTGTAGTTATTTTAGATTAAATTATGTTTGGGTGTTATTACAGTCCAGTTGGGGTGCACGTGTGTGCATGTATACAGGTGAAAGGAGACCTGCTCCGATCGCTGTTGCGAGCAATCCTGTTTTTTGAATTTTTAATAAGTAACTAAGTTAGTGCTTAGTACAATCATTGTAGATTTAGTTGTTGTTATAGTCCTGGTTTAATTTACTTAATATGAAGAAATATGAGATAATCATAACCGGAACGGTTGCATTTTCAGAAAAATTTTTCTGAAAATGTAACCGTTCTTCATATTAAAATAAGTTTCTGTCGACAAATAGACAGTTTGAGCTGTATAATTTAATTATTATACATCACCTCTAAATATAAATAATATTAATTTATATTGAATTTTCTCAATTTAATTTACTTAAGTTGTGGTCCAATTATGTGGACAGAGATGGCCTTAAATTTATCACTGTGAAAATAATTTCCAAAAATTTACCAAAGTATCACGACTGAATAAAAAGAATAAAGTTGTCCTTAAAGGCGTTGTCTGGCGAAGACTGAGATGAAAGCTAGCTTTAATTAGCACTTTTCATTATTTGTATGCTGACTTCCATCCGGAGAATCTTTCGCCGGAACAGCTTTGTTTTATTTTAAGTTTAAGATGTATGCTGGCTTTAATTGGCATTCTTCACCATTTGTGTGCCGACCTGCACTTACCTAATGTTACCGTTTCATTCTTAGCCGTTGAATTATGGAATCATCCAAGAAACATTTTTGTTAAAGTTTCAAACGAACCGAACTTTCAGTGCTGTCTCTAAAGAAATTCATGGATATACTTTTAGCACCTTTCAGTTAAAAACAATATTTTGTTTCATATAGATTGTTTCAGGATACCAGCCCTTTATAGTACCATACTAAGATCCTGCCCAAAAATACTGTAAGTAATATTATGATAGTAAAATTGTTAAAATTATAAACTGTAAGGGGCCTGCAAAAATTGAATTGTGTAAAATCATTTCTGAAGTAGGTCTGAACATAAAAATTATGCAGTTAATTAACAAGGGTTGTGGAAATCAATATATTCTAGAGAAAATTACCCTAAACTTGACTACTTTTGAATTATGACTGTTTTTTAACACCGAGCGAATTTGAAAGAGTGTAAAAATATTTCGGAAGCAGGTCCGAAAATCAAATACCATTCAAATTGGAAGGTAAAGTTTTTAAGTCAGGCTGCCACAAAGAAATTGATATAAAGCTAAAAATAAGTAAAAATACAAATACATCTAATTCTGTTTTTACACATTCTTTTTTTATATGTTTTGAAATACAGTATAACTCTATTACAGCGAACCCGTGATATAACGAATAATCTCCTATAACGAACAAAATCTCAAGTCCTGAATCGATTTACATTTATTAACGTACATTTTACGATTGGTTTTAACGAACACATTGAAAACGAATAGTCGGAAATAACGACAACTTTAATTATTGTAAATTAGAATTTATGATTCTTTATAACGAATTTAATTTGAAAAGACTAACTAATTTTGAGAATTAATCAACAAACAAGATAAATAAACTTATATGCTTGCATTAGACAAACGTATGTAGATACTGATAAGGGAGTTTTAAAATACACGTCAAGAATTCCGTCAGACATGTAAAGTTTATCGCTCATTTGTGAAATTTGGCGCGGCGCACGGTAATTTTTAAATGCACACTAACTTATGAGTGGTTTTACGCTTACATAAAGTTATCTTTAAATGAGATACGTACGTTTTCCGCATCCGAGATCTGCCGAAGGTGTTCAAAGATCATTGATATTTTTTAAAAGTTCAGTAAAAGTTCCGTAAAGCTTGTCGCTTACTTAATCGCGGTGCGATACCGCAAAGCGTGGAGAAAAACTTTGCATGGAATTTATTTCATGTATTCTAATATACATCCGTTTATCTCTGCAGTGTTTCACGGCGAAAAGTAGTAATAGGACTTATAAAAGTAAAATCCTCTGCGAAAAATTTTACTTCGGTGCGCTTCGCAATCTAGTTGGCCTTCGATCATCTTCGGCAGCTCATACATTTTTAACTTAAAGTTAACTTTATGATTTATTTCTCTGCGTTCAAATCAGCGACAAGCTTATTTCTTCGCTCACTGATGCAACCCAAACCGTGTCGAAGAGAAATTATTTGTAGGTGATTCTACATAAATCTGTGCTCAGTTTTAATTTGTAGCTCGTATAAGTGCATTAATGTGCATTTTCAATAATTTTGTTGTAGTGAACTATCGCTTATAACGAACAAAGTACTTGCAATTTTCAAGCTCGTTATAACGGAGTTTTACTGTAACACGTTTACAAAAAAAAATTAATTTCACTTTAACACGATTACATTCGACATTTTAGTTAATTACATATTTTCCTTAACTGTAATTTTTTAAAATTGGGGAATTCTTTTTCTTGTTGATATAAGAAAATTTACTTATAATTTAAATATTTTAGGCTTTTGCTTAGTTTCTATAAAGTTGGGCGTGTTTTGATATTGATAAAGAACGTTGCATAACAAAATAAAATTAAACGCAGTAAGAAAAAGAGTAAGTGGCCGCAAAAAGAGTAGTATATACATACATGCATACAGGGTTGTTTTGAAGTTGAAACGAAAGTTGACAACTCTACGTATTAGAAGAGACGCATTGTTTTATTTGTTTATTATTAATTCTACAATAACTGGTTTCGTACAATGAAACATTGAACTTTGTAAGTCATGGTTTATTCTACAAAATTACATTATTGGCTTGCAAACATACAGCCTTAAAGCTTGTTGCGTACCACTTAAATTAGGGTCGGCAGGTGGAGAGGGCGGATTAAGATTTTAACAGAATAAGAAATAGAATCATTATCCTTAACATGCCCCCTACCTTGAAAGTACAACTTAATAAATTTGCTATTACATACAAACCAAATAATAGACGTAAAGAATACGTAAAAAATAAAAATCTAAAACTAATTATATAACTAGGAACACATTTCAAATTTAAAAGTAAGAAAAAAGTAATCTAACTTAATTAGGTAAGGCACTGTTACACTCATTTACTGTATTGTCAGTAGGAAGAGGACAAAGTTTTGTTAATGCTCTCCGAACAATTCCGGAGGGGACGCGAACACACACAACGCGAACAATGCCATCCTTGCCGAGATGAAGTTCGGTAACACGCCCAAGTTTCCAGAAAAGACATGGAAGCCTTTCTTCCTTGATCAGTACTAGCGTTCCCTTTGGAACGTTCATTTTATGAGTGCGCCACTTGGTACGCTGTTGCTGCTGGTATACGTACTTCATACTTCAGCGAGACCAAAAATGTTGGTTGAGCTTTTGAATTCTTTGATAGTCTGATAGTCGGTTTTCTGGAAGGTATTGTATTTCAGGATCAGGTACAGATGTCAGTGACCTCCCTATTTTGGACGTGAGCGGGAGTTAACGGGTTTAGGTCGTTAGAGTCTGCCGATAACGGCGATAATGGTCGGGAATTAAGGATTGCTTCTACCTGACACAATAAAGTAGTGATTTCCTCATATGTCATATGTGCATTGAATATTTTTTTAAGATGGTGTTTGGTGGATTTACTTCCCGCTTTCCACAGCCCTCCAAAATGAGGGCTATAGGCTGGTATAAAATGCTATGTTATCCTATCATTCGCGGAAGATTCGGCAACTATATGACTAGATTCTTTGACAAATTTCCCAAGCTCCCGAAGTTCGGAGCTTGCGCCGACAAAGGTTGTCCCATTATTGGAATAAACGTGAGATCGTTTACCTTTCCGAGACATGAAACATCTGAGGGCTAGGATGAAACAGTCAGTGTTTAGAGACGTAACCAATTCCAGATGAATTGCTTTAGCTGCAAAGCAAATGAACAGGCAAATATAAGACTTAATAAGCTTATGACCGCGACCTTTGCGATTTTTAATCATTATTGGATTACCATAGTCAACTCCAGTTATGCTAAACGGGGCTGAGGGTTGTACTCGTGCTTTAGGGGGATACCCCATGAGCGTCTGAAGAGGTTTTGGAGAAAAACGATAGCAGCGAATGCATTGGTGAACTACTTGCTTTACAAGGTTTCTGGCTGACGTTATTCAGGACATATTTCTTATGAAAGAGAGTAGCATGGAGCAATCTACAATGTTCTCTTGATACAAGGAGTTTTGCAAGGGGATGCTTTCCTGATACTATTATGGGAAACTTCTTATGAGAGGGAAAATTGGAGTTTCTTAGCCTTCCACCCACATGGAAGATGCCATCAAAAATCCAAAAATGGGTTTAAGCTGATAAGAAGGCTGAACTTGTCTAGAAAATTACTTTGTTTAATTTGATCCATTTCCTTGGGGAAACATTCAGCGTGTGATAAGGAAATTAAGCACAATGTCGAACTTTCAAGTTCCCTTGCTGAAAGAGGACCAAGGTTGCGACTGGGTCGAGGAATGGAGCAATTATACTTATATCACATATAATATGCAAGTGTACGCTCCAATCTGGTAGACTTGAAAAATTTTCGAAGGGAATTGTTGGTATGGAAGTGGTTGTTAAGCATTGAGCTTCTCGTTTTAATTCTGGTAATGGAGATGTAAGATTGTTGGATTTAAATTTTGGCCAAGCTGTTTCATTACCAAGAAGAAATGGCGGTCCATACCACCACAGTTGTGAATTGCGTAATTGTTGCGAAGAGATTCCTCTAGATACTAAATCTGCCGGGTTGCATTTTGTTAAAACGAACTTGCATGGGGAGTGGATTGTTGTATCTCGAAGACGCGGTTACCGACAAATGTCCTTAAGAGGTTGGGACTTATCTTTAGCCAGCTTAAAACAATAGAGGAATCAAACCAGAGATAACAATCACAGTTTGTGACGTTTAGATAATCGATTGGCTAATTTTGTATGAGCAACCGCACCACAGAGTTCTAATTTAGAAATACTTATTTGTTTTAAAGGCGCGACCTCAGACTTGGAGCACAATAGATTTACGTAGCCTTTGGAAGCCGTATCTATGGATTTTAAATATATACGTGCATGGATGCGTCACAAAAGATAAGAATTTCGAGTTTTGTTGAGTTCTTATAGACGACTTGTCTAGGAATTTTCAAAGCATTGAGCTCTAGACTATCGCTCCGATAAGTAAGCCATTTTGAAGCAATGTGACTAGGTACTGGGTCATCCCAATTGAGTTTTTCAAGTCACAATTGCTGCAGCAAAATTTTTGCGTTAATTGTACATGGACTGAGAAGTCCTAAAGGGTCAAATAGATTTTTGATAATATTGTGCGCTTAGTAATTTTTTCCTGTAGATGGGGTTGCTATAGAAAACACGAATTAATCGCTGTGGAAGAACCAAGTCAAGCGCAGTGTTTTAGTTTGCTCATGACTTGCAAAATTTAAGATTTCTGGGTATACAGCTTTGATGAAACTGCAGTAAGGACATCTGGACCATTTGACATCCACCTATGCAATTTGCAGCATACTGAATTAAGGACCTCAGTGAGTTTCGTGCAGCTGTAACGAGCCTCGTCGCGTGTAGTCACTTCCAGTGAGAATGTCATTCGCATAGAAATCCTCTTGAATAATTCTCGAAATAATTGGCAAGGTCGCCGAATATTGGATACCTAAGTGCATCAAGCAACGAATAGAAAGGAAGAAGACGTAGTTCCATATGCAATTGTATTTAAATCGTAGATTCCTGTGGGCTTTGTGGGATCGGAGAGCCATAGAATTCGTTGTAGGGGACGCTGATCAGGATCCACTTGAATTTGACGATACATCTTTTCAATGTCTGCACAAATAGCGTACAAATATTTTTTAAAACGCTAAAAAATGGCGAAAAAAACTTGTTGGATCGTAGGACCGACCATCTGAATGGCATTAAGTGAATGACCTGATGGAGTAACAGCTAAACCATTGAAAACCACGCGAAGTTTGGTAGTGACAGTTTCCTCCTTTATCACTCCATGATGTGGACATGATGGTACAACAATTGTATCCGTGACTGGGGACATGTGCCCAAGCTCTTCATATTATTTCATAAATTGTGCGTATCGGTCCGACAACAGCTTGTTTGCAAGAAGACGTTTTTCTAATGACAAAAGACTCCTTTGTGCCTTCTGGAAGGAATCTCCTAGGAGATCAGGCGAATTTTTGAACGGAATAGACACAATGAATCGACCATCTTGGCCACGACGAGTGGTGATTTTGAAATATTTTTCGCACTCGGTCTCTTCTTGAGAAAACATTTTTTCGCCAACTGCTCCGATAGATCTTGTACTTGACTAACGTTACAGTGTAGTTTATGAGTTGATATTGTAGACATAAGGCCTGACACTACCTAGCCAAATCGGGTTTTCTGTAGAACGGGAAAACTGGGACTCAATTGTACCTGCCCAATGCATAATAACTTCCAAAATACTGGAGCCCCTAACAAGACGTGTACCTCGCCTGCTTCATAAAAGTGAAGATCTGATAGTTTAATGTTAGGCGGGATTTTTAGTATAACTGAATTGATAGCACATCCGGGCATGGTCACTGTGATCTTGTTAATCACTAGGCATGAAACCTTTATAGTGAATGAAGTGTGATGAGCAATGATTTTAATATTGCACTTCCAACGAATGCGAGAAGAACCATATTTAACCCAGATATTGTTGTATTAGTCCCCTGGGTTGGGATTTGAAGTTCGTTGCAAACACTAGAGAGAATGAAGTTGGATTGAGATCCAGAATCGAGTAAAATTCGTATGGAATGAAATTCACCACGGCGATCCTTAATCCTAGCCGAAGCAATAGGCAATAAACTTTGAGATAAGTGAGCACAGAGTACTGACATCGCTTTTTCATCAGTATTGGCCGTTTCTACGAGACTTGTAGAGGACTCTGATCGCACCGAAGGAGCAGTTGATGGTAACTCGTAGTGAAAAAGAGTGTGATGTTTTCCCTTGCATTTTTTACATGTAAATGTTGACTTAAACTGTATTAGGAAATGCGCTTTTGCGAGACAGCTCTTTAGTTCCCTTGCCGTTGATTTTCGTTCCAATGGAAACAGATTATGAAAGTCGTCACATTTGGACAACGAATGTGCAAATATGGAAGAACATTTGGACTCATCTGAAGAAACCCGTTCATGTTGCACATCCAGTGTTTTTAGAACATCAGATGTGTCTTTGAGAAATTTATTGAACTCATCAAGTGTTGGTAGATTGGTGTCTGAGGCCTTCTTCAATGATTCCCAATTGCGACTTGTTTTTGAATCTAAATTTTTGGAAAGAATATATATAATCAGTGCATCTAACAAAACTTTATCAGAAGTCAATGACCTCAATGCGAAAAGATGCTTGAATAAAACATCATTTACTTTCCTTAACTTAAAAGCAGATTCCTTTGTTAACGATTCAAGATTGAAAATTGCCTTCAGGTGGTTGTAAATTAACATTCGGGGATTATTACATCTCGCACATATACTTTCCCATGCAACTATGTAATTATTGTTAGTAAATTCTAGAGATTTGAGAGTATCAGAAGCTTGCCCTGTAATACTAGCTTTCAGGTAATGCAATTTTTGAATATTGGTAAGTGATTTATTCTCATGAATAAGATCCTTGAACATTTCTCGAAACTCTAACTATTGGCACATATCCCCTGAGAATTTAGGCAAATTGATTGTTCGAAATCTAATAAACAATGGGGATGCCTCTGCAGTAACCGTAGGTGAAGATGCATTTAATTTATTCGTTTCGATACTAGAAAATTCCGGTAACAATGATTTTGCCTCTGCAACTACAGTAAAATACGCGTCTTCGAACTCTTCGCATTGATCAAAACTTGAATTATTATCTTCGTTTAGAATTTCAATTTGCGTTTGAATTTCTTGAAATTCTGATGAGTGATGTGGTAATGCCTAAGCGGTAACACCTAAGCGTTCACGCAGTTCCGATAATTTCTTTGGCAAAATACTTTGATTTGCACCTTGAGTTTCTGACAAATTTAACAGAAAATTTTTAAATCTTGTCAGTTTACCCTTTATGGTGATACGCTTTTTATTCAATGCTATTAAATCCATATTGTATATATTGGCTCCTAAATTCTTATTTTAATAACGTTGTAAATCGTACTTATGTGTAATAAATTGTAATAAGATAATTAATATTTTAATATGTAAATGTAATTTGATATTGGCATTGCCTCTTACAAATTAAATTATTGAAGCAAGTAAGTAAATGTGACTAACGTTTAAATTAAAGAAGTTGAGGATGCACCTAACTTAATTATTTCAATAAATATATTAAGAAAATGCAATATGAGGACAATAATATTTTGAGCAGATGTAATTCAAAAAAGGAAAATTACTGTTAGGGACTTACTTTTGAGGTCAATTCCATTTGTTATGACCGATGTGTATTTTTAGCTCGACCGGGGAACCAGGTACCGAACCCGCTGTGAGCTTCTCCACCCTATGCTTGCTTTATAACTTCTAGAAAATAATATTCATTCATTTTTCACTGCACTTTTTTTTAAATTGTAAATTCACATAATAATCCGGCTCGAAGGACCAATGTTTTATTTGTTAATTAATTGCACGATAACTGGTTTCGTACAACGAAAAATTGAATTTTGCAAGTCATAGTTTATTCTACGAAATTACATTATTGGCGTTGCAACCATAGCCTTAAAGCTTGTTGCATACTACTTACATTAGGGGTCGGCAGAGTTTAACAAAAATGCCGGTGGAGAGGGCGGGTTAAAGTTTTAACAGAACAAGAAATAGAATCATTATCCTTAACATGCATTTTTGATATTATTAAATCCTATTAGGCCCTTTTTTAAAAATTTTACAAATGAAAACATGCTAACATTGGTCACATAATTAATTCTTTGGACATTCAAGAAAACAGCGATTATAATTCCTCACATAACAAATTATAACAACATATCTAATTGCACTCCGTTTACTTGCTAATAAATGTGTGCTTAACCTGAAGGTCATTTAATTTTTATTTATTAGCGCGAACACGTAACTAGATATTGAATTTCAACAACAAATTTTATTTCTGCACTTGACTTTAAAATACTTATGGCCCATTTTATCTTTTGTTAATAGGTAGATTAAACCATACGGAATCTTCCTATTTTAATCAAAATTAAAAATAAATTTCATCGTCATTTAATTTGTTTTGTATTGGCGTAAAAAACACGTAAACATGCTGCATGTAACCTATTACCATGTGCATACGTGCAATGCTTTTTTGAAACTATAAACACTGAATCTTTTAGAAATAGCTGCAATAATTTAGAAGATATTAATTATTTTTTGCTACCGCCACTATTTGCTTTTATTACTGTTGTATAATCTTAATGAGTCTAAATGTGATTTATACAACAGTATGCATTAAATTAAAAGTTAAAATCTTACTTTTCCTTTAAAGTAAATGCTCAAAATGCTGTCCAGCACTATGAAGGCAAGCTTACGCCCTCCTCGCTAAAGATCCATTAACTCTGGTTATGATTTCAGGCCGTTGACAGATAGACTCCGCTGCATCCTGTATACCAGCCATCAGCTGTTCGAGAGTATTTACTGGAACCGTGTACATCAACCCTTTCATACGTCCCCGCAAATAAAAATAACAAGGATTTAAATCGGGCGAGCAAGCTGGCCAATGCACTGGGTTATTCCGACCAATCCACCTATTTTTAAAATTTTGGTTGAGCCATTCCATAACAGGACATTCAATGTGGGGTGGTGCACCGTTGTGTAAAAACCAAATCATTGTGGATCAGAGGGAACTCGTCCAACAATGCGTTATCTAAAAAGTGCAAGCCCGAAATTATAGCATATTACAATGCTAATAAAGCAGGTGTAGATGCTCTAGACCAAACATGCGCCAACCATTTGACATCAAAAAGAACAAGAAGATGGCCTATGGCGATATTTCTTAGAATGTTGGATATTAGTGCTCTAAACGCTCCGGTGATTTATCAGGGTGTCCAGCGATTCTAACAAAAAAAATTCAAGCACATTTCAAGGTTTTCAAGGCAAAATAATTTAAAATTCAAGGTTGGCTCATTTAAGT
>JAHWXV010000415.1:0-10668 GCA_024586415.1 Phrixothrix hirtus | reverse complement strand
ATGTGCGAAGTTAGTTGTTTTCGAAATTAAACTTTGTGTTTTTAATGGATTATGACATTAATATTTGTAGAGGTTGTGTATAATTCAAATATAGAAATATTCGACTCAAAACTACTAGGATCCAGTAGTAAGGATAAATATGAATTAATGAAATTTGAATTATACACAACCTCTACAAATATTAATGTCATAATCCATTAAAAACACAAAGTTTAATTTTATTAAATAATACAGTCATGCTGTTAATTTCAAATCTGTAGATCACCTCATTTACTGTATCATAAAATGTATAAATGTATTGAAACAGTTAAGAAATTATATAGATCTCTAGTCTAAAAAAAATCATAATTGGTTAATGAGTGCAAAGACAAGTATTTGATACTGTGTCCAATAGTTTTACAATGTAGATATAAAAGTAAATTACTAAAAGCATTATACACATTGAATGGATTGTGTGAAAGCTAGCATGAATGCCCAGATATGTTGTATGCATTAAGTGGGTTACACAGTATCAAAGTACTGGAGATCATATCAGATATGTTCCTCAGAAAGGGTATTACCATCATTAGACCACCAGAATAATTAAAATAATAAGGGCAAAGTACATCAAACTTGGTTAATAACCCTTTTCCATTGTTACATATTCAAAAAATACTAGAAGAACTCCAAACAACTATAAAGATAACTAGAGTTGGAATTAATTACCAGAATAAAATACAAAAGTTAATATAGATGACTAGAAGCAAATTTTACAATGTCAATCCAACATGAAAGCACAAAAGTCAGTTGCATATTAATAAGTTTAATAGAGTTCAAAAAATAAATTAAAATAAACATTGAAAGTATTTTTAGGAGAAATTTAAAGTAAAAACAAAATAAAACATTCATGTTTAAAAAATGATTATGATGATGGTTAGACATGGATGTAAACACGTAACATTTGTTTCTCAGACTTGAACACGTTTTTCTCTTGCAGTATTTAACTCCTTTTATATTCAGTTCTCGATTGATAGTCATGTGAGAAACCTTGAAATATATCATAACTTCTGAGTTAATGGTCCCAATCTATGTGATTATTCATTAGATTAAACTTTCGACCATCCACTCTGTGGAAGATTTATAGATGGTATATCTTCCTTACATTCCTATTAGATAATACCAATAAAGACTGCATGTTTACTTATCCATAGATGGTAGCCATTGAATTGTAGCTCTGACAGTATTGTAATGTAAGACAGATAGTGATTTTCAATTATTGACTAATATCGATTTACTGAAAAGCTGATATTATGCAGATTATTATTTGAGTACTATTTCTATTGGTTTTTTCCATTCATTTCTGGATTTGTTTATCATACAAGGTCAGCACCAAAATTTTCCGGCTGTATCAAAATGTTGGTAACACACCATCAAGTCTTTATTAGCCTAGGAAAAACTAAAATAAATTTTATGTCAATTAGTTTTCTTATATCTGTCATTCATTTATCACCATGTCTGAAGTCACAAAAATTGAGTATCGTGCTGTTATCAAATTCCTTACTCAGAAGGTCTTTCTTCACGTTAAAGATTAGCAGGATGATGTATACTAGAAAAATTCGTCATCTTATTCTATGGCAAAATTGATCAAAATGGTTTCGAATGGTATAGGAATCCTTGCAAAATGATACCAGATTAGATGATAAACACTTAAAAGTGAAAGAAATCGACCAAAGGTGAGAGTTTCAGATACAATCGTTTGTTAAATCCTCTACGATCATTTCGGAATGAATAAGATTAGTGCAAGGTGGGTCCCCATACATCTCTCAGCAGTTCAGCACCAGCATTGTGTTGGAGCTCTGCAGAGAAAACTCAATGGATGTGTTGAACACAATTTTCACATGGTTCTCTATTATGATCCTGTGTCCAAAAGGAAGTCTATGGAATGGAAGCGAGAAAGAGAAGCACTGTCAAGAGAGATTAGGATCTACCAGTCAACAAAAAGATGATGGCTATGATATTTTGGGATTGTAAAGGCATTCTTCTTATAACTATAAAGAATACAACACCACAGTTAATGGGACTATCATGCAGCACTTCTGCACAAATTATGACAAATATTTGAGTGAATAGATGTTGAGAAACTGACCAGAGGTATGTATTTCCATCACAACAATGCAGCCATGCACACTGCTGGAATTATGCAAGCCGCACTCCATGATTGCGGCTTTGACAAAATCAATCACTTCCTATAGTTGAATGACCATTACCTGTTTGAAAATGTGAAAAGGGATCTTGGAGAATAGCATTTCATTGACATTCTAGAAGTGAAGGTTGAAGTTTGGGCACATTTTGAAGACAAGCGGAAGAAATAAACAAATGTAATAAGTGCATTGATGTGAGACGATTATACTCTGGCTCTGTGCCATTTCGTTCATAGTTGGGCTGGGAAATTTTGGTGCTTCCGTTGCATATTGATAATCAAAAGTTTATTTCACTTAGATTTAGATAGTTCTTTTGTAGCGATGGGAATTTAAACATCCTCAACCTTTCCTTAGAACAAGAGAATTTTTATGGCAAGAAGGGCATACAGCTTACGCAAATAAAAATGAAGCTGAAGAAGAAGTAAAAACGATATTAGGTAAGTCATTACACATTTAGATTATGAAAATATAATGATTTTGTTGTAGATTTGTATGCAAAAATTTACACAGATTTACTTGCAATTCCTGTAATTAAAGGTCGTAAAACGGAAAAAGAAAAATTTGCTGGTGGTGATTATACATTAACAATTGAAGGTTTTATATCAGCTAGTGGACGTGGAATTCAAGCTGCAACATCACACTTTTTGGGTCAAAATTTTTCAAAGATGTTTGAAATTATCTACGAAGATCCTGAAACACAAGAAAAGAAGTTTGTTTATCAAAATTCATGGGGAATTACTACAAGAACAATTGGGGTGATGGTAATGATACATGCAGATAATCAAGGACTTATAGTACCTCCACGAGTAGCTTCAATCCAAATTATTATTGTTCCATGTGGAATAACTGTTGGTTTAAGTGATGTAGATCGCACAGAACTTCAATCTAACTGTGATGCATTAGAAGAAGAGCTGAAGAATACAGGAGTACGAGTTAAAGGTGATTACCGAGTTAATTACTCACCTGGTTGGAAATTCAATCATTGGGAATTAAAGGTTTGTGTTTGTTTAGTTTTAAATGAAATTATAAATGAAATGGAATTGCAGGGTGTACCAATACGAGTTGAATTAGGACCAAAAGATATAAAGAATAAACAGATAATTGCAGTTCGTAGAGATACTGGGCAGAAAATTATAATTAAACGGGATGTTGCAATTAAAGACCTTGTTGTTCTTTTAGAAAACATACAACAAAATTTATTTAACAAGTAAGATTCTTTGTTCAGTTTTAACCTAAGTGTTAGAAATCTTTTTGGGCTTTTAAAAACAAAAATTAAAACTTTTGTGCATCTTTCTTCAAGCCTAAAAAGTTATTATGTAAGATTATGTAGCGGAGATTAAAATTAAATCTACACCTAACTAGGAAAGAAAATACTTTGAGAGAAATCAAAATTTTATTTTGCAATGTATGACCCTTCGACAGTTACACATAGTCCAATGTTTTTCATTAACACAATACCCTCCAAAAATAATTATTTAGGTAACTCCTTAAAAAACTCGGAAACAGCATCTTTTAGTTTTTCATCTGAAGAAAATCAATGTCCTCACAACTGTTGCTTCAGCTTAGGTAAGAGGTTGTTACAAGTACGTTTGGCGTTACACCCTACTATGATGCTGATGTCCCGCTAGCTTCTCGGAGGAAGGGGCCATGATAAATTGCACCAGCCCGTCCACGCTTTAAGGAAAACGCTGGAAATACATACAAAGATTGGAAGTTTAGAGGGGGCGCCACTGATCTTTGTGGGCTGTATTCTGAATCGAACTGTTCTTCGGAACAGGAAAAAACGGTTCCGTGACCTACAACTGTGTTGTCCTGGGTTTGCCTCTTACCTGGGCCCCAAAATAATAATATAAATTAAGACATGGCTAGAGGAGGGGTACCTTAACTAACACATCCCCTGAAATATAAAGTAATAACTTATTCTAAGTTCAAAATGAAAGTCTTATTGGGTAATGACTATTTATCTATGGCTAAAGAAATGACTTATTTAGCATACACCAAAATAACAGGACACAAAATGTTACAGGTTTGGCTCTTGAATGTGACCTAATTCAAGACTAATCAAACTACTATAAATTAAAATTATCGTCTAAATATACTAGTCACAGTCAATGCAGATATGCACCCATGGGTTGGGCAGGAATTATGTATTGACAGGCTCCCCTTGCAACAGGAAGGTTTAAGCTGGCCTTTACAATAGTTGGCAGCCAGGACTATAAGTTAAACTGGATCCTCACCGATATACATTGACATTTCACTTGTGCCCTTTACAGGCAAGCAATAGTGAAGCAAAATAAAAATGTGATAATAAGTACCTCAGTCTTAGTCAATGCTTCACTGGGCTACTCGCTTGCCCACAACCAAAATCGTCAGTTGTGATTTTTATAGGTTTCTGCACTCATTTAGGGAACTCATATATCCAATGAAGCTGCAAACGGGTTGGAAAAAGGCAGATAAATCCCCAGAAACCCGTTATTCGAGTTCTCAGGCCCGGTATTCCGACGCACTACGCCTGCGGAAACCTTACACCCACCCGGACACTTCAAAACAGAAATCGCTCACATGACCAATTCTTTCATGTACAACCTACACGCGTATGGCTGCCACAATGTTGTGGTCTCACAATGAGTTAGTACCAATTATACACCGTTGAAATCCACAAGAGTGAAAATCGCCCATAACTGTCAATTTACTTTATTACATATTTTTCAATCGTCACGAAGACTATAAAAACTCGTCTCATGTTTTATCTTACAGAAAATTACTTATTTATTTTGTTGTCCTGTCAACTACGCAATTACTACGAATGAATGGCGGTAAATCTAAAATTTTTTGTTTATTATCTGCGGAACGCCAATAAAACCTGACATGGTAATAGTTTGACAGAGTTAAGCCAGGCTTGCGAGACAAGTGTCATAACTCAACAAAACCACAGTTGTTGATTTCTTGCAGAACTTTGTGAGTGTTATGAACTTGGCAATTGTCATGCAGCAATAAAATTTTTTGGGCAACATTATTGGGGCTCTTTCTGTGTATGGCAATTTTTAAATGTTTAATTGTTCACCATGTCTCATCATCTATTACAGTTTTGAAAAAAAGGTTTTGACCATGAACTAAATCGGTCAAGTTTTCTTCACAAATTTCTTGACTGCACAACTTTTGTTCAAAAGTCAGAATTCTCGAAATCCAGCTCGCTGACACTATTCATTCCCAAAATCTTCCTGCAACATTGTTAAAATGTATGCTTTGTATATTCTTATTTTATTTGACAACCGAAACTTTAATTTGTCAATCCATTAAAACGATTTCTTCAAGTTTCTTGGTGGTCTCTTTGGTCCTTGTCTGTGCACATAGTCCACTTTTGGGGTCATCTCAAATAGATTCTCAGCTTCGTTTGAACTGCTTAAACCAAAATTTTATTTGAAAGTTTTTGGCTGATTGCCTTCTTTTGTCAAAAATTTGATCATATTTCTATTCTCTAGTTTTAAATCATTAATTTTCATGTATTTACAGCTGCACGAAAACCACAAAAATGATTTGATTTACACACTACCTGACAGATACTGATTAAATAGGATTCTCTGGAGTAATGAGAGATTGGGGTAATAGTAGTAAAAGTTTGTATTTGCAGAAACCTTAAAAGTATGAAGTAATTCAAACTGTACAGCCCATTGGGCGATGCTTTGGCTATTTTCATACCGGTAAAGTAACTTCAATAAAAGTTATGAATGGTGAGATATGCAAATGTCTAACCATGGTTATGTAATAATTGTGATTAATAGTAGTGCTGTGTATATAAAACTTTATATATAGGTTAGAGTTAACGGCAAAACTACTTCCAGTTAATCGATTTATAAAAAATTTTCTGAGAAACTGTTTATATGAAAAGGCTATTAAATGACGAAGAAATATAGTAAATTTTTAAAAAAATCAGAGCCAATTTTGAAAAAATCATGAAAAACCAAATATGACAAGAGTAAAGTGGCACTTCTGGGTAAATGATTTTAGTTAAATTGTTGCAGTTATGTGCAAAAAAATATAGAATTTTGTTTATCTACCATGTTTTGTTTCTGAGATATCCTGTTTACACACAGACCAATTTCTAAAACCATGATTTTTGTACTCAGGGGACCTGAAAACATGTATTTCCACTAAAATTTCGACATCGCAAATTTTGGATAAAAGCAATACTTTCTCTTTTACATATATTTCATGACAGAAAGTAAAAACGGATATCGTATGAACTACAATTAAGATGGTTTTGAAAAGGCAATTGAAGTAATACAATACGTCAAGGTATTACTCTAAAAGTTGCAACCAAAAAATATAGTGTGCTTTGTTCAACGTTAAAAAACAAAAAATTTAAAAAAGGTGAGAATTACAAAATTGGTGGTGGTAGAAGAATGGAACTGACTAAAAGGGATGGAGATGCTGTGGTGCTATTTCTAAAGATGGTTCTGGCCCCAGGAAGGATAAAATATTAGAACTAACAGCTAATTTTATAAAAGAGATTGATTTAATTATAAGATGAGGGAATTTGAAAAATACCTTGTGAAAATTGGTTCTGGAGTTTCATGGCATGTCATCCTAAATTATTCATTAGAAAAAGAAAACTTGTGAAATCAGAGAGTTCGAGGACCGGATCTTTAATGAATGGTTTGGCAACATAAAATATATTTATGTAAGAGAGGAATGATGCGGATACATTTTTAATTGTGATGAGAGTGGGTTTTCCCGAAATCCAAAGAATGTAAGAATTATAACAGAAAGAATGATAGAGGAAGTGGAAAAAATGTGGTGAGTGTGTTGACTTGTGGGGTTGGAAAATGGGAACAACATTCCCCCCCAACTTGGGAAAAAAATATTCTTTTCTGCAATAGTTATCGGGTAATACAAAGTGCAATTGAAAATAATGCTCTTATTAAGCTACCTCCTAATGAAACACATCATCTTCAGTCATTAGATAAGGTAATGTTTAAGCCCCTGAAAACGTATTGAGATAAACTCATATGAAAATTTAATCAAGAAAATCCTGGTCGTCTCTTACCAAATGATGAATTTTTTAGAAATATACGAAATTTTTGAGAACACATTCAAATCTCGCTATTTAATATCAAGGTTTTGTTGCAATGTAGCAAAAAGAAATTCCCAAACAATGCATATGCATATTTTAGAATGTGACAAGCTTGGCTGACATTATGCCTGACAACGATCCTGGTGTCCCACTAGTTTCTCGGTGGAGGGGCATGCATGACAGATTTCATCAGCACGTCCATGCTGTAAACATCTGAAATTACGTACAAAAAGTTTGAAGTTTGGGTGGGCACTGCTCCTTATTGGCCATATATAATGAATCGAACTGTCCATCGGAACAGGGAAAAACGGTTCCGCAGCCTATCAATGCGCTGTCCCTGACTTGTCTCTTACCTAGGCCCCAAATATCAGTATGAATTAGGACCGTGGCTAGAGGGGGGGGGGGCACCTTGACAAACAAATATCCCCTGAAATACAAAATAATCACATTTAACTTATTCTAAATTTAAAATGAAAGTTCAATCGGGGAATAGCTATTTATCTGTGTTTAAAGAAATGACTTCTTCAGCATACACAAAAAACAATAGAACACAGTGTTACAAGCAAACTTCTCCGGCTCTTGAATGCAGCCTAATTCAAGAGTTACGGGAAAGGCTAACCAATCTACTATAAAATGAACTTATTATATTCACAGTAAATAAAGGTATGCATCAATAGTTCTGACAGGAATTATGTTCTGGCAAGCTCCCCTCAAAACGGGAATGGTTTAATCTGAGCTCTACAATATTCGGCAGCCGGGACTATGAATTACACCGGATTCCCGGCGATACACACTATCATACCATTACACCTTTACAGGGAATCAATATTGAAGCAAAAAATGTAACAATAAGTACCTTGGTTTTGGTCAATGCGTCGCAGGGCTAATCACTTGCCCAAATGCACCATAATCGTCGGCCGGAAATCTTATATGTTCCTGCTTTCACAGATGGACTCATGCATCCTATGATGCAGCAGACAGGGTAGAAAAGGCAGGTAGTTGCCCTGAAATCCACCACTTAGCTCCTCAGGGACCCGGGATTCTGCCACCCTTACCCAGGCGGAGTTCTCGCACTCACTCTGGAAACTTCAAAAGTCACTAATACACGACCGATTTCTATAATGTACGCTCTACATGTATTTTAATCCCACATTGTGGTGCTATCATGATGAGTAATTACAAATTATTCACAAGAGTGAAATCGTTTACAACTGTCACTTTATTTTCGTAATTTATTTGCCACCGAAAAAAACCATCTCTCGTTTTTTTGTTGTGATAGAGTCTATCTGTTCTCGTAGTCCTAACAACCATGCATTTACCGTAAACGTACGGCGGTAAATTTAAATATTGGTGTGGGACGCCAACAAAACCTGACAAGAAGTCTGAGCATTTTTTATAAACATTAGTTCATAGTTTTCATTTATAATTAAATTAAAAATATTTTGCGTACAATATTTATATTAAGTTTTTCCATCAATTTGCAAAAGTTGCTTATTTTCAGATTAATTTCAATTTGCGGAGCAATTTTCAATTCAAGAAATTTATCTTTGTTTTAACAAAATAATTAAATAAGATATCAAGACCAATCTTTTACCATATTGTTTGCTTTATTGTATCGTTTCTTTTATTGCCATATCCAATTTTGTAATTCTGTTATATGTAATGCCTTCAATACGTTTCTTATTATCCCAACTAGGATAATAAGAGCATAAAAATTGAAATAATTGGAATTTATTTAAAAGACAAGCCGTACAAAATTCTCATTAAACACCATTGGCAATCTGAACCAAATGAATTCAGTAATACACAGAAGTGATACCAAATTTATTGTAATTTTATTAACCATTACATGACACCTGCAATCTCTTATTTCCCCCATGTACTATTAATACCCCACAGTACCCTAGTTACAGCAACAACAGTAAACAATTTGTCAAGGCAGTACCTTTGTTTCATGATTAGGTAGATTTCATTTTAATCTCCCCTCATATTATGTGACATTACATAAAAATAATTTAATTTCTTTAAGTATGTCCCTTAATACTTTCTCTGCGGAAAGCGTACATGTGCATCCAGTCGATTCTTTACAATGTGCGTAAGGTGCACATGAGCGCTCTTAACAATAATAGACTTTCTTAGCTACATTTGAACTTCACACTCAGCAGTACTATGCTAATTAATAACCACAGGGAAAGTATTAAAGGAAAGACATATTGCTATGCTTCCGCCCTTCTCGTTACAGCTACGATACCTATATTAACTGGTTACCTAGTAACGGGCTCAGCAGACTGCCCGCAATCTGAAATATAACTAAATTTTCTCAAAGTACCAACATACTTTAGTTTGCCCGACTAAATATGAAACTCTTTAACAAAATTAATTACTCAGGGTTACGGCTTCTTATTCCGATGATACTAGACTCTTAACTTTTGTTGTTCACAAGTACGTTAGACTTCTCATCTTTGTCCTGAAATTACCAAATTTCCACCTATATTAATATAAGTGTCAAATAATGACACTACAATAAAAACAACTGGGATTAATTAACAAAATTCAAATATTTATTAAAAATTTCTGTAACATCAAACTTTTTAAAAACTTGGTAACTTTGCAATAACTCTTAACAAATTCCAATTAAATGTTGATACAAAATATTTAGATATCTGCTAAACCAAATCTAAATTACTGTTGTTATAAAAAAAATATGCATAAATGATAAACAATTCGAAATTTTGATGTCTCTGACTAATATCTTTATTAATAGTCCAAATTCACTACTGCTCCCTAAATTTAACAATTTGGCCAAAAATTTATATTTAAAAAGTGTCTTACGTGTATCCTGTTCTTTTGGCTGCTGTTTTATCCTGTTGCATCTATTTTCTTCTTCTTCCTTGAAGATTAGTTATTTAATACCAATACTGCCCTCTTCCAAATTTAGCTCATATGTTCGTGTTATTTTGTGATTTCTACGCCTTGATTAGGCCCTTCTATAATTTTTCTTCTCTCTCCCCAAAACTTTGGCTTTCTTGGCAACTTCTTCTGCTTCTTCACCCTTCCTCAATAACCGCTTGTTTAACTTTATTGTTGATTTTCGCCTTCTACACTGGTTTAACACCTTAAATCTCGGAACGCTTTCTTTTTACGCCCGACTTCTTAGCGATTTAAAAAAAGATACCTTGTTTATTTTTTTTCTGTGAACATGATTTTTTCTTCCAAAAACTCCTTTAGCAACCGTTTTACGCCTCATCATTGGATGACGTCTTTTATTTATTAGTTTTGTTTTAGACCGTAGTCTTGTTTTTATATTTTTAGCATAAGTAACCTGATATTTTTTTATTATGACAGCAATTTTAATTATTTATCTGCCTAGTTACCGTATTTAAAATTTTGAAATTAATTTAATCTTAACATTTA
>JAHWXV010000390.1:0-11255 GCA_024586415.1 Phrixothrix hirtus | reverse complement strand
CTATCGAATGCACGTACTCCGTTCGCCCGGCATCTCAACATCATCAAACGCCCGGCGCAAATGTCACAACCACATGCTCCAACCCGAACGCATCTCTGCGTCTACCGTTTTCGCCGGTCGTCTTGGTGTCACAATAATCAATCCTTTTGACCCGTCGCGTACATCACCTACGGTTTCGACTACGGCGAGCGGCATTCGGCGCCTTAGCAAGCAAGCCGACGGTGGGCCGGGCGTTGTAGTCGCAAGTTCCCCTCCCCAAAAAAGTGCATTTCAACGCACGAATCGGAGTTGTACTATTACACATTGTAAAAGTGGCATTCTGCATTTGATTTGAGTTGACGCGCCTATCTTACTGGTCGAATGATGTTTGCACATCTCGGGAAGGATGCGACTTTGTCTTTCTACGGCCTTCTGGGATGCTGACCTTGCACTCGGTTGCAAGCTAGTATACTCTCGGGCCCTTACGATGTAAGCAAGTTTCATTGTACGCTAACTCACCAGCCCACGGCGGCAAACAGCCGGCTAACAGACCGGTCTTGTTCTCGGCCCAAAACGGCGGCCCCAATCTCATTTACCACATACCATTTATGTGTAAATTATCTTTTTTAAATCCTACGGCAGTTCGGCACTTAGTGGTTTCGATTCGAGGGGTGATTTTTACAGTGACCGTAGCGACTTTCTCTAAAAAAGAACTTTTCGTCGACGGTCCGCCGAAACGGTCGGCCAACTTTGCCGATGAGAATTTTCAGAGTCGAAAAATATTTTTTGCGCAAGATCACGTCGAAATTTTTTCCCGCGAGATCTAACACCGACTGGAAATGCCCGCTCCCCTATGATTATATCCCTTTTAAAAACTATTATTCTCGTACTTATTCCGACGTTTGAATAATTCCAAACGTCAGCTAAGTACCCAAGTTCAATCGAGTCGTTAACGTGATACAATAGAAATTCTTAGCGCTAAAAGATGCCTATATTTGCCAGCGACATTTTCAACGTAAAATAGTTTCAGTACCATGTACCATGTATACGCGTACAAGCCAACGCCGTATTATCCGTGCGGTTCAGAACCTGATGGCGAGCACGAACCTGACGTAGAGTTATGACGCAAATTTGAATTGTTATGACGAAATGAAAGAACAAAAAAAATAAGTAAATGTATTATAGTTTATTTTATTTATATATGCATATCAAAGTTATAAATGTAAACGCTATGTGATTCAACGTTATATATTGTTTGTGTCGAGCCGCCGCTTATTTTGCGCTACCGACTTGTCGTTACTGCTGCTGCTGCATCTCTGCATAATATAAAGTTCGTACCAACCCCTAAAGCAGCGCATGCATCTTGTAAACATAACGCCCTTCGACTCCAGAGCTCCGAAACATCCCAACGCAAACGCCATGCAGCAATCGTAATCGTCGTAGATGCCACTCAGCTAGTGCAAGATTTCGTCGAATTGATCCCACGTGTATTGATATTGTGGATCGCCGTACATATATATCATAAGGGCATACGCGTTGACGTAGGGAGGTACTTGCTGCGCGCGCCTGTCGTCGAGAAGCACCTACCAGGTTACGACGTCGTCGTGTACGTAGAAGTAATCGCCCGCGCGTACTTTGGCCGTGTCGTTCAGAAAACGGTTCCTGATCTCGTAGTGTTTCAGCACGATCGGCGTTCTCAAGGCGAGACGCACGACGCTAAAGTATTTGTTTAGCGTGAACAGGTCGTTCAAACGACTTCCCGATTCGGACATCGCCGTCGTTATGGTAGCGCGGCGCACACGATCAGTCCCACAATCGGCCGAATAACGTATATCGTTACGAACCGGCGCCGCCACTGCGCGTACACTCCACTACGTCGCCGTCTTCTACGCGTCGAATTTGTCACGCCGAATTCGTCATGTGCGCGTTTACCGTCGCCGCGGACGATAAAGAGAAACGATAATGAATCGTCTAGAAACGGCCGTTACGGATGCAGTTCGATGCCGCTTGTCGCACACCGTGCGATAGATGGATATCATACTCTATTACAAGTCGTCGGCGCTGACGACCAGCAAATACGACGAGCTAATCGTCGTTTGCTGTCGTCGTTTTGCAAGGTAACATTGTACCTGTGCTACGTCAACGTCGACGAGCTGCTACGATAGTAATATCGTCCTAAGACGGCGAGGGCGGCGCCACCAAGCAAAATCGGCTCCTGCTTCGTCACGCGCGCGAGTATCCGATAAAGAACAAACGCCTCGTGGTTTCCATGGCGGTGATCGACGCCGGCGATAACATATCCTTGGTCAATAAACGCGAATACAAAGGCAGATGGTACTATTACGAGTTTCTCGTACATCTTACCGGTGGGCCCGGGGCGGCGGCGGCGATGGTGACCGCTTCAGCCTCGACCGAGTACGCCACGAATTCCGCGCGTTCGTCGATTAGCACTCGTCGTACGCGGGAAAGGAACACGCCGACTTCATTGTCTTTGACTATGATGATACGCTGATTGACGTACGCGGCGATTCCAACATTCGACGAACGCCGTTGATTTTCGTGGCGAGCGAATATGACGAACACTTGTCCGTAATGAGCACCGCTACGCGAACGCTCGTACAGACGGCGATATTTTGCTCTTGACGTCGTGCAGATCTTCGTAGCCGACGTTGTCGTCGCCGCCGCCGCCGCCGCCGCGGCCGTCTTTGAGGGTTAAATTAATTTTTACGGCGTAGCCGTGTCGCTTGCGATAGGCCGCGATAGTATCGTCTGGGCACCAAGATGGATTTCATGATCGGGCTCGGTAATCTGACCGGGACAAACAGCCACGATTGCACTATTATTTCTCGACGCGAGCGCCACAAAAAGAACTATCGTGCAGATTTCTCGGCGGATACATCGCGAAAGACAAACGAGCCGGCAACGATCACATACCGCACCAGGAAATGAAGTCGTTCTTACGCGTCGCCGTTTTGCGATGGCTGCGTTTCGAAATCGAAAATGCCGTCTACGCTATCGCCCGCTTTCTCTCCGGATTGTCTCGTTTCGGAACGCAAGCTATGCGCATAACAACGGCAGCGGCACGACGACGACTTGCGTCGCGCTCGAAGGTGACGTCTTCGAGGCGTATTCGGTAGAAAGGACAGATCGTAAAACGTTTCCCTTTACCCATGTCGAATTGCGAGACGCAAATGAGTGGCCCTACGTTCCGCCAAAGTTAAAAATAGAAACGCTGGACGTATTCCTGAACGGGACTCTGAGAGACCTATGCGCCTGACAGAGGGATCTTATAATCTTTTCGCGCAATTCTGGCTATCTTGTGTATGGTCGTCGTCGCTTTCTCGCATGCTGTGTTTATATGTATTGTGTAGTTTAGTTTTTCGTCGATGATTACTCCCAGGTACTTGGTGCATCTGGCTCTAGAGATCTTTGTGCCGTCCAGTCTAACTGCTGGGTCCCTCTGCAGGGATCTCCTTACCAGGGTGTACGTTGTTTTTTCAAGTGATATTTTCAGTTTTATCTCTGAGCACCAATTTTGAATCTTTGTTAACATAAGATTAATCTTTATTCTAGAGATCTTCTTGATTCAGCTTCCAGGAGACTGACTACGTCGTCTACGTATGCGATAATGTCAAGTAGTGTCTCGTTATCTTCCATTGTCAGGAGCAGGTCGTCCAAAACCGCGTTCCAAAAAAGCGGTCCACAAATGGAGCCTTGTGGGCAGCCCTTTGTGATCCGTTTTGTGGCCCGGTTTTGATTGCTCGTAAATGTTACGTACCTGTCCTGGCAATAACTTTTAACCATTCGTAGTAGGTCGTTAGGTATGTTTTGTCTTTGTAATGCTCTGATCAGCGATGGCCACCATAGGTTATCAAATGCGCCGCTGATATCCACGCAGACCAGTGACGTGTATTTTTCTGAACTACGCGAGATCGATTGCAGTAACTGGTTAATAGCATTTTTGGCCGATTTGCCTTTCCTGAATCCGTATTGTTTGGTACTTTGTGCGTCTGTTATGTTTTGAGTCAGTCTATCGTTTAAAATTTTTTCTTGTAGCTTTCGAAGTATATTCAGGAGAGAAATTGGCCGGTATGATTTTTAATTTTGGGAGCCTTTCCCTGACCGTTTTTGATTATGCAAATGTTGGCTTGCTTCCAGTTGTTCGGTATTTTGCCCTGGGTTACGTATTCATTGAATAGCGCTTGCAGCACGGGTTTTAGTGGGTCTTTCAGGGATTTAATTGTTTTGTTCTTGATTTCGTCCGGTTCTGATGCTTATTTGTTTTTAGTGAGTCTATGACGTTCTCGATTTCGGTCGTTGTGATGGGTGGCATTAGATTTTGGTTGGGTGGAGTTGAATAAGTAGTTTGTCTGATTAGTGTTTGTTCGGGAGTGTCTGTTGTTGGGTCGTCGTCAGGTAGAAGGTTGTTTAACAAGTAGTTGGTGGTGTTGTCCCATGTATTCGTGAAATTTCCATCCTCTTTTCGCATTGTATGTATTTCGATAGGTGTTTTGAGTTTCTCTGCCAACAATTTGTATGTGTTTATCTTGGTGCGATAAATTTCGTTAATGTAATACACTTTCATGTTTCTGTACACTTCACGGATGTGCGTTCGCAGGTCCGTAGTTATGGCGTTTTGGTACTGTTTTCGTGCTCGTCGTACATCTTTTTAAGTTCAGGCAGATGTGCGTTCCAAAAAGTGGTCTTTACTGCGGTCTTAGGGTAGTGTTTCGGGATGGCGACTTTCATAGCGTCTTTAATTGTTTTTGTAAGGAGTTTAGTGTAGTCGTGTATGTTCTCATTTGCTTTAATAAGGCGTGGTGGGATGTATGTGTTGTATAGTAACGTCCAATCTGCTTTATTATAATTAAAATTTTTTCTCGGTTCGAGTGCTGGTCTAGGTATGTTTTGTTTTGGATTTAAGGTATATGTAATGATGTTGTGGTCGCTGATTGTCTGATTTTCTGTTACCTTCCAGTCTGTTATGCGGTCGTGGGTTTGAAGTCTGCATAGTGTCACCTCTATGTTTTATTGGGCGTTTCTGTTGTTGTGAAATGTAGGGGGGTTGTTTGGTTCGTTTAGTATTTCTAGGTTGTATTATTGTATAAAGTTTAGGAATTTTTGTCCGTTTTCGTCTGTCCGGTTGCTGTGCCACATATGCGATTTGGCATTCGCGTCCATCGCATATATGACACATTTGTCCGCGTAAGTATCTGCGATCCTGCGGATTTGTCTGAGATGGTCGTCGATGTTGTGGGAGTATTGAAAATAGGACCTAACCAGTATACAGCCTCTCGAAGGTGTTTTAATATCAACACAAATGTAGTGGGTATCACAAAGATGTCCCACTACAGTCGTGGTGATGTTCTTGTTTAAAACAATTATTGCAGCTGTAGGTTCATTACCTTTAACAATCTTGAGGCTGGATACTGGCATCGCTATTTTGTTGCCTGTGGTCGTGTATGGTTCTTGTAATAAAAGGATGTCAATCTCAGATTCCTCCGCAAGCTTCCGTGGTTCTAGTCCAACTGTCGCACTATGTTGACAGTTGAATTGTAAAATTTTAGTCATTGTTACAGAAGTCTAGTAAGTATTATGTGTATTATTTATGTTTACGTTCGAAAGGTCGTTGTTCATAGTCCGTATAATGTTTATGTAAGTTTATGAGGTTCAAGTTCAAGTTTAAGTGCAAGTATGTCATTTTACTTATGTATGCGTTTATGTATTTATTATCCGTAATCAGTTTTTTGTATTGGTCTGTTAAGTAATAATTTGTAGGTCGCGCATTCTTTGTAACTTTTAACGAGGCATTTCTTGTTACGTAAATTACAAGGAATGCAGGTTTGTGGTAAGTCTTTTCGGGGACACTGTTTCCGTTTATGTCTACGACAGTCCGGAATTTTATACGGTGCCCGCGTCTAGAAGCATCAGATACGTTCCGTTCTTTCGTTATCAATTGAACGCCATTTACTTCCGCCGCCGCCCCGGCGATTCCTACGACGACAACTTCAGCAAGGAAATACGTCTGTTGAACGCGACGCCCACCAAACTCAAAGAGTTAGAGTCGTCCGTGTACACGATAAATTCGGATTTGAGCGAGCCGGATAATTTATAGGCGTTGCTCTATCTGCTGGAGATCGATCGCGTCAACCTGTCGGATTCAGCGTACGCAACGTTCGAGCCGCACATAGAAGAGTACTCTCGCTACATTTCGATAGCAGTCCGCCGACAAAAAACGGCAGGGTGCAAGCCGTAGGCGGCTGAACGTCGAACAATGGTCTCCGCCGGCGCCGCGCGTATAGCGCATCTGTATTCAATCGGCATGCACCTCAATCGCCTGCGTGTCGCGAAATTTACGAAGAAGCAGTACGGCGAACGCGTCGCTAACCTGCTCTCTTCGATCGATTTCCTCAAAACAGAAAACGCCTACGACAGGCTGCTGCTGCAGCGCGCGCTGCTGGTCGACCACGACGTACGCCTATATGAATCCGCGTTGAAATTTGCGACGTTCAGAATGACGACGGCGATGCCCGATAGCGAAGATTATCTGTTTAACGCGTTCTCCGTGTTCACGCCCGTCCATTTAACTACCGTCTTGGCCGATTCATACGAGGCGTCCCGCGGTGAATACTTCGCATGCCGAAAGACCGTTTTTGCGCTATATGAGTCGCACAAGACGTGCAACGATTCCATGACGGTATACGCCTTCGTGTCGGCGATAACGCTCAAAATCAGCTTTACGGAGCTGGTGAACATTTCCGTAGCGAACGTGGCGCAATTTATCGCGCAAGATTCGAACGAAATCGGAGTAGAAAAGGGAAAGCTGCTCGCTATACCGGTGTCGGATAAATCTCGCCTGAAAGTCGTACTCGCCGACTACTTCAGGTTGCCACGCTGCGTCGGCAAGGCGCACCTGTACAAATACTACATGATAAACACGAAACTAATCGACAAGAATCCATTAGTGCTCAATCACATGTTGGGTCAGCTATTTTGTTATGTTCACGGCGTCACTGTCCCTCCTCAGTTCATTGTAATTTCGAAGCTATTTAGTTTTTGGAATCGATACAAAATGAAAGAGCAATCTCTAGCACTATTTGCGCCGATACTTGCGCTTGTAATACTGCTAGTGCTGATAATAGGAATAGCGCTCAGATAGAGTACTGGAACGTCGGCGGCGGCGCACCGAACGCTATACACGTTCAACAGATATTACGATTTGCGACATGTCGACTTTAGTGCCTGCGTCGAAATGGAAAAAGGAAATCGGCTGTCCGAAGAGCTGATCGTTCCAATCGGCGTGGATATGTTGAAAAAGGCCAAGTGCGGCATATTTAACGTCGACGCCTTGAATACGTTCACTAAGAACTGGCCCAACCTAACGTCCAACTTGTATTTCTGAACGATAGTGGTGCCGTTCTATAGCCTGCAGTCTATACACCTATGCAGGGAGATTCGGCGGTATTGGGCCGTACCCGCTTGTGGCATTACAACCCATATGATCCGTCTGCGTTTTACAGTGGGCAGGACCTCTATACTCCGCCTTGTATATTCTAAATAAATGGACTGTATTGATTAAATTAGCACAATACTAAAAGCAACGTGATAGTGTTAAAAATGATCATGCCACTACCTGTATATAAATATAAGTTCAGCCGAAGGCCAGGTGGATCCATTCATCCATATGTTGCTAGTAGAATCCGCCCGTGATCAAGAAGTATGCTTCCTGGAATAAACCATTGTTATCCCCAAATTTAAATACACATATAAGGCGGGCGTGGTCAATTCCAGTTTCCAGAGCCTCGGATAGAATTATCATTGTTTATTTGTTTTATTATTTCGAATTTATTTTATTATAATTAATTTGACCCTATATGAATTTAACGAACCCTCACAGTTGATTATTATGTTTATCTAGTCATGTTATATTGATTACTGTCGTTAATACCTGACATGCAGAGATGTTCCTGGTTAAACCGGATTCCTGGACTACTGCCGAGCCAGAAGTATCGAGGCAGTACTAGGAACTAGCTGGGAATAGAGGCCGTGTCGCGGACACGACCCACGACAGTAGAATAGCAAAGAGATAACGGGAGTGGAAGTGGGCCCCAAGATGGCTTCCAGAGTGTCTGGGGGCGCAGCGCTATAGTTTGAAGTGGGACATAACCTTAGGTGTAGAAATGGGGCCCCGAAATCTGCCCCAGCAGTAGAAAATGGGCCCCAAGATGGTTGGGGTATAGCTCTATCAGCCACGTGGGGGCGCTTAATTCACGTGACATATCGGCCATTTTGAAAGGTTACATTTTGGTCAGTCATTTTGAAAGCGAATTTGGCCCCAAGATGGCGCCTGAAGTGTCTGAGGGGTGTAGCCCTAGATTTTGAAGTGGGGTGAAACCCTAGGTGTAGGAATGGATCCCGGGGCTTTTTGACAGCGGTAGAAATGGGGACCCATTGTTTAAAAGTGAACTCATACCCCACCTATGCATGTAGCTATGTAGTTATTGTTAGGTTAAGGTTTGCGACTTGACTACGCACCATCTATGTGTTAAGCTATGTAGTTATTGTTAAGTTAAAGTGTAGCTATGTAGTTTTTGATGTAGGTTAGGTTTGCGACTTGACTATGCGCCATCTGTGAGTGTAGCGATGCAGTCCACCCAAGTCGAACCCCTCCCCCTCATTGTAACAGTTATAACCACATCGCTAGACTCTTTAAAAGGATACATTTAGGTCGGACATTTTGAAAGGGTATATTTAGGTCGGACATTTTGAAAGGATACATTTAGACATTCTCATTTCGAAATCCGATGCCATCTAACGTTAGAAGTTGAATGTTGATCAGAGGAACCTGCAATAGTGTTTGTGTGTGTGTGTGTGTAAATATGACGTCATATTATTTTAATTCCCTTTGCGATTCGAACTCGAGTATTTCGGCTAGCAATTGCTCTAGTAAACGGATGTGTGCATTGGACTACCAGACTTGTCTGTAAATATATTGTTAAATGTGTGATATTAGTACCTATCAGGTTTAAAAAAATCAGGTCACGTATAAAAGTTTAAAAATGCGTATTATTTTAATAAAAAGGGTACTTATAAAATTATCATTCAAATTTTAACGTTAATATTCAAACTTAAAATTCAAAACAGGACTTATAAAATTATTTGAATGCTAGATATATGGCGCTAAAATATTCAAATTTAAACTTAATAGCAAAATCCCCCTAACAACTAATTTCAAGCTTAAGAATTTGTTAAAAATGGCGTTACTTATACTCGCTAAAATTCAAAATGCGTATTCTTTTAATAAAATAGGACTTGTAAAAATTGTTATTTAATACCAGATTTATGACGCAAGCATTCGAGAGAAAATTAAAAAATCAAAAATGACGTCACGTATACCGCGTTAAAACGCCTTTTTGAAAAAGCCTTTTGTAAAAAATTAATATTATGTGTTTTAAAAATCAACTTTGATTTAAAATATAAAATTTAATTAAACAAGAAGATATTAATAGGACTAATACAGGATGCAGATAAGCATTATCTCTATCATTTTGCATGTACTTAATTCGAACTTCAAATCGTTTCAAAGTAAAATTAAATATTTGCTTTAAAATAAGATGCATAATATCAACAAAAATAATTTAATAAGAAACCAGTGGACTTGTAAAATTTATTTAAATACAAAATATTCGAATTTTAACTTTAACAAAAAACAAGCTAATATTCAAACTTAAGAGTTTGTTACAAACTTATGCTTCGCGGGGGCGCAGCGCTAGATGTTGGAGGGGGGCGTAATCCTAGGTGTGGAAATGGAGCCCCATTATTATAAAAAGTGAACGCATACGCCATCTAGGGGTATAGCAATGTAGTTATCGATGTTTGAGGCTTTGGTAAATAAAAAGTGAACGCATACGCATATATCGATGTAGTTATCGGCATTTGAGGCTTTGGTAAACAAAAAGTGAATGCATACGTCATCTATGGGTATAGCAATGTAGTTAGATTTTTTTAGGTTAAAAATGACGTCATGTACGCCCGCTAAAATTCAAAAATAATTTAATAAAAGGACTTGTAAAATTGTTATTCGAATTAAATATTCAAATTTTAACTTAAGAGGAAAATCCCTAACAAGATAATATTCAAACTTAAGAATTTGTCAAAACGCATGCCTCGCTAAAATTCTACGTATATTATTTTGTTAAATTCAAAATGCCCTTATTCGTAAAAAAGCCTTTGTAAAAATTATTATTTGCGTGTTTAAAAAATTTTACTTTTAAAAAATGTGTTATTTAAAATTAATATAATTATAACAGGATCGTTTTGATAAGTTATCACCATTCATTTGGTTAAACAATGAAATCTAGTTCTACCATTTAAATAAAAACGGAGTTAAACTTTTAAAATAAAATATAGTTTTACCAATGCAATCAAACATTATGGAAATAAAAAAAATGGATTTATTTTAAAATTATTTTACATTTTAATGCTTAATATATTCTATAGAAATAATGTCACCTAATGATACTGGTTCACATACGCCATCGCATGCTGCCATTTTTTGTTTTATAGGTTTTATAATATTATCTAACCACCATTCCTTCATGGGTGTGGTTACTACAGAAACGTTAATTTCTATATCCCTACTGTATAAAATATAATCCCATTCACCAGTTAAATAATATTTGCATTCGAATGTAGCTTTTGCGAATACTAAATCATCTATATACGGATTCTTGCGGAAGTAGAAATCTTCATAGAAAAAATCTTCCGTTTCTTATTCAGTGAGTTCCCAACTATGATTAATGTTATTGTAGAAATTCTGTAAATCCTCTATGTACATGATTTTCACCTAAAAACAAAGATTAGCATAAATATTTAATGTCAATTATGAAAATAAAATATCTCGGAAAATATACAAGAAAAATATAAATTTCGACTACTTACAATTTTTTTGAATAGAGGGTGAACAAGTGCTGCAGCTTGATACTTAAAGCAAAGACTGTTGAGCTAACATGTTTCTCGTCTCTTCCACAATTTCAAAATTTAGTGAACGTACCGACGACAGTATGGCAAGGAATACTGCATATACAAAAATAATGCAATTTCCATTGGTATTCCGTGAATACCAATGGCAGTCCAGCATTACGCCACTTCCTCCTGTCAATCAGTATAAAAAGGACACCAAATCCTAAAAGAATTCAGTAGTTGGTGTGACTACTAGAAGCTTGGAGTAGGCAGATTGAGACCAAGTGACTAGTAGTTGGGAACTATTCGGTGCT
>JAHWXV010000375.1:2500-10409 GCA_024586415.1 Phrixothrix hirtus | reverse complement strand
GGAGAACCACGCCTCGCTCCACTGTAGCTTTGCCGGCCGTCGCTAAAACACTGGTGTTTCTGCCACATGCGTTATTGCGATTTCGTCTTGTGACAAAACTCTACACAGCGAGCACGCAAGTGCTTCAACGTCTGCACGTAGCTGAGTCGACAGTTGCTCCACGTTTCAAGAAATGGCAACCATGACTTTGCCAGCTGATAGCTGTGACTTAAACTTCTTGAGACGAGGGGAGCTCATATGCCTGTACGCCATGCTCTGATGTTTGCTCTCTGATGAGCCCATAGCTCATCCCCAGTGACAATGTTGCGGACGCACATCCATTCGATCTTGTTTCACCTCGACAGTTAGCTGACGGGGCAGCCATCTGGATCACGCTTTCTTATAATTTGATTCACTATACTAAGCGATATGTCACGCATATCCGTAAATAACCTCTTCTTAATGCAATTATCACCACCTGCACCGGCGTGAATGGAGACAGCGGGCGTCCAGAGCGGGTCTTGCCTTTCACACTCGGCGTACCTGGGTCTTCGTGTGTACAGCCGTAGTAACGTCAACGCACGCTTCACTATAAATGGCATTCATTCAATGATAAGCATCGTCGCCGTCAGAAATCTATTACGGCACGTTATTTTAAGCGTACGTTCGAAGTCAGTGATACCACCTGCAAAACAAAACATCATACAAACCTCGAACCGCAAACTTCCTTTTGGTTATAGCATAATCCATTTTCATCAATTAATAAATAGGTTATTGACCAGGAGGCAAAAGATATTGAGCACGCTTCGTATTAACCGTTTATATAAAACACTAATGCATCTTGACGGCAAGTTTTCTGTTTCCATTTTGTAAAATTCAAGGTCCTATTTCCTTACCATTCGCTTCCCTTTTTATGGCGTTGTCGTGGTCAAAACGTTTATTGTTTGTATGCCATTTCGGGTACGCAAATATGGCGGATTCTTGAAACTTTTTCATTGGAATATCTATAAAAGATCGTGCGTTTAATGTGCCACTTGCATTTTTCTTGAACAGCAAACCTGGTTTGTCCTTCCTGATGGTATGTTTGAGTTTTTACAGCGTTTGACAGTATTTTTCAACATGTATGCTTGTCCGTTTGGAAGTTACACATCATACCGTAACCGTGGCACCCAATACGCAAAGACTTTTAGAAAACATTTCATTGCTCAGAATTTTGTTGATAGAAGATTGTTCATAAATCTCCATTATTATGAGGACGAGCGCGGTAACATGTTACCCGTGAAACCTTTTCGCACTCCGACGTTGGCCGCGCTACGTTAGCCAAAAAAGTCACTATGCAATCGATGAATGATTTGGATTCTGAGGCAATGTTTCGCATTCACAACAATTCACAGAATTTCTATTTTGCAATAAGATATTGAATAGTTGCTCACGATTAATACATCTGAACCTTCTTAAGTGGGAGATCTACCTTAATATATCGGTTTCGGACGTGTGATCCAAACGTTCCCAACAACAAAGCGTATCTGTTTTTATAGCTAGGCAACCAATTTACCACTGAAGTTACAAACAAATCGTACAATAAAAATTTAGTTTTGGGGTGACAGTCATAGTTAATCTTCTCGGCACAATTCAAAATTTTTCCTGACATCAAAAAGCAAGCATTCCTTAAAATTCGAATTTTGAGTAGGAATTATATTTACAATAATCATTTAGAAATGTGCACAATATTTCTCATTAATTCATCTATTTCCGTTCGAGAAATAAGATTAATGTGTTTGACCAATGAACCGTACGCTAATTTTTTACCTGAACATTTCATGTCTGTTTGCAATTAATTAATTTCATCTAGCTGTTTATGAATTTTATACTCTTTAAATTGACTGTTTAAAGCTTTATACGTATTTTATACTTTCCATCTGAAAATGGTATTAAACTGTCAACGCTATACGAACATTTTTATTTAATACGCTATTTTCTGTATCGAACAAACATATTGTATAGGTAATAGATGATGATTAAAATTCCAACAAGCTCTATCAAGTTCTAAATAACTTTTCGGAAAAGTAATAAATAAACGTCATTAAATTGGCTTATTAAGGTATAAGTTCCAATTGATTGGTGCATTTACAGAGCTTGTTTTAATATTTTATTTGTAAATAGGTCGGTGGTTTTAAATTTTAAAATGTCTAATATAACGGCACTTTTGTACTTAATGACAAAGAATATTGCTATTAAAAAATCATATAGAGCTGCTAAAAAACCTTAGTACGGCGGCAAAGCCTGTGAAGAACAGTTGTGTCGGTTCTTGCATTTGCTGATGGCACAACAATGTTTAATTTTATAATTTATGCAATTTCATGTCAAAGTGCTTAGTAGATTTCTGAAAGATTTTAAACTTGAAATTAAATATTTCAGTGCACAGGGGCTGCGCATAAATACGGAAATATTCTAATTCATTAGCCCTGTAAACAAAGAGCGGCACACTTATTTCTCGCATGAAAATGAAATTACACGATACAGTTTTAAGTATTACATAAAAGATAAAATTGATGTGCCATTACGGGGTAATTAAAACTTAAAGTTAAAGTAAGAACGATCTTCAAGCGAAAAAGCTCTAAAATTGATGATATTTGAGCAACTCAAAATTATAGAATAGACTATAAATCGTTCGTGTTAGTTAATGTTCAATATCGTATAAATTTATGTATTGAAGTAACACAAACTAGATAAAACACACAACAATTTGTTTTTAGCCTTGAATATATACACCCGATGCAGCTCTGTACCTAGTTAGAGGAGGCATTAGTACCCTTCGATTCGAAGTACGACACACAAACATTTAAAAGTTTGCGATAAAGATCAGGTAGTTACTGGAATGCAACGAACTGGTTTCACCGTGTCTTTAACCTTGAAAATATGTCTTCATTACATGTCTACAATATCAACTTTTGCTACACTACTTTTTTATATTTCTGGCATTAATCACCGTTAAGTACTTCCACTGTTGAGAATATTAAATAAAATTCACATTTACCTGCCTTATTGACGAACTAGGTATTGATGATAAATTAAAGCATATAACTGTCGAGTGCTGGGCGTTAAGTTAATTCACGTTGCTTGAATATTACATTATATATTTACTACAAACGATATGTCATCAGTAAATTTAAAATTAAATGCACTAAAGTATTAAAACGGTTCTATGCAATTAAATAATAAGTAATAGGATATTTCCAATAAAAACTGGCGCTCATTACGGGTGTTGTAACAGTTCAAAGCGTATTTTTTGATCCGCAGGTTCAATAAAACTAATCTATATTTTAGCAGCTGGGGTAGCTTGTCGTAATGGGTAGGTTCAGAACGGTATATCGGGGGTTGCTCGTAGTCCTCGTGCTCAATTAGAGTAAGCCAAATCCGGTTATGCTAAAGGAAGAAGCTTATGCATTAAAATGATGTAATCAGCGGATGTGGTTTCAACTTCTTATATGAAACGAACTTTTTACATTCATTTATTTACGTTGGATTTATATAGGTCACTCCGGTGGTAATAATAACATGAATAAAACCTTCAATACATAATTTATTCACTCTAATGAAAATAATAATTTAAAAGAACATATTAAGGTAATTTATACATATTTATAATCGTTAATAAATGTATCCAATGGAAGAAAGAAATTGTTTGTATCGACGGTGTGCAATATCGGTCTAACAAGCGCTCAGCGTCGCATTTGATAATATCAAGGTACGCCTGCTGTCCGTAGATCGTGGTTTCTCTCCTGTTACTCTAGTCTCGCTTAGTTCAGTATTCCTCGAGGTGCGCAAAGGGTTACGTCACATGCGAGGGTGTTCCTTTGCGTAAGAAATCTGGCGGTTCAGGTAAAGATATTTTACTCCGCTCGTGACCGATGCCACACGGCAAAAGAAGGTATTTCGGCGTCAAACAGGCTTTCGCTATCTAGCAACGCAGTTATGTTTGACGACGTCGTTAATAATGGTTACAACAGCTTCTTTGTTTCCTTTACAAAATCAACACAAAACTCAGGAGCTTTGTTTACTACTCGTATTATAGTTAGAGTTGGACTGCTACAAAGCAACGCGTCCAGTTTCGTAAAAATAAGATCGACGGAATTCGAATGGGACAAGGGATAACTACCCTTACGGATAACTGAATTATCTTCGCAGCTTAATGTTGCGATGACGGTTTTAGTATTAGAATTTTAGTAATTATACCTAAAGAGGTTTACGTACTTTGTAATTAGCAAAGCACTTTTAACTTTAACAAAATATAGCTTAACCTTACAGGTAAAGCTTAATATACTGATGCAGTATATTCTCATTCAAGAAAGATCTCTCGGTGCAAGTTTGTTCAAAAAACTGCTCGGTATGAATTCAGACAAAGAACTCCCTTTGCATTGGAAATTTCGTGCTTTTATACAGAATTTTCAAATATCGCTCTCTTTTCTTCGAACATTATTGATAATTGTGTATTCAGTCTTACACTAATTGATAAGCCCACAGCGTCATGCGCTTCGTTTATCAATTTATTTACAATGCAATATTGCATAATCTTAATTAATGCTTTCTTATTAATTAAAAGTGGTTTTTAAATTGTTTCTATATTTATTTCATATCTTAGAAGCAAACTATATTTAATTTGAGGATTTCTCAACGGTATAATCAGGATTATTATTGCGCAATATGTCGTTAATTACAATTTTCCTTTATTGAGGTCGGTTAAAAATAATTTAAATTGAATCAATTTAAGATAATTCACTCCCGTTTGCAATTTTAAAGTCTTTATCAATATCTTAAATGTATAAGCTGCCGGAATTTTAATATAGACACAAAAGCACGCGCGATTCGTTGCAAATCGATATTTCGCGTGTCACTTTCACTTAACGAATTTCCCTGGGAAATGTTACAGTATTTTGTAAAATATCGAACATTCATTGTTTGTCGATTAATTCTTTTAGAAAATGTAATTCCCTGGAGGGGTTTCAAACGCCTTCTAGCGAAAAATACAAAAGCACGCAAAACTGCTAGATAACAGCGATATCGTCTGAATCGATTGTAAAGTTTTCGCTATCAATGCCTTCTCCAGCACAAGGAAATGGAAGTCGCTGAGTGCCAAGTGCCGTCATTTCCTTCGCATGGTGACGAGGTGATTATCGTTACTGTTGCTGTGCGAGATTTCGTGTCGCTGTCCAAAAAAAGTACCGCAGTTTTGTCAGTGTCTGAAAGAATCGTTCATCATTGATGGCTCTTCGCTACAAAATTTCCAACAAAACAGCCCGTTTAAAATCCCAGAGGATAGTAAAAAGCATATTATCTGTGAGAAAACGGATCATGTATGCTTCTATAGCATGGGAAAAGGAAATTTTCCTTTTTGTTGTAACACAACAAATGCTGTGGACTTATTCTCATTGTCTGAGGATTGCGGCTAGGAGCGAGCTAAAGAGGCACCCAGCGTAATCACGCTTTGCAGTAATGTAGGATGTCAGATTAACAGCTCCTCTGATATTTTTACCGTGTCTCGCGTCTCATAACTGGTGGCACCGTTGCCGCATCAAGAACATACACATCCAACATCTGATCATGAATTTCGGTGATAGACATCCCACACTCCGATTCGTAGCGAATAACTGCTTGTACTTTGTTCGATGTCTATGATTGCAAAACACATCTGTTTTCATTGTTGACCAAGGACATGTTGCTCAATGCTTTCTTTCTTTAGTACAACGTTGCACTGTTATATTTCATGATCAAAATCAGAAGATGAGTAATGCTTATAACCACAACATGTTTGCCAACCCAAAATCTCTAGAGTTTCTGGTAAGAGCATGCGCTAATGAATTTCCTCAACCAAACGGAACCATAGTTTCAATAAAAACGGCCATGATCATTCAGTGATTTACGTTGTACCGATAGTTTTAATAAAAGTGAAATTATCTAGGGATAGGCGAAGATTTTCACGGAGATGCCGGATAAACTCTGAAATTCAGAAAAATTAAACTGAAGGGAAAAAGGTATTTCACGAGTTACAAATAGAAAGTGCAAAAGTACAGCACTTAACACTAATAATAAAACTCTCGTACGTTAGACTTTTCAAATAAGCAACCTTCTTTCCTTGGGAAACTTAATAAATCCTCGTCGCGGTAATTAATCCATGTAAGGAAGATTGCTCAAAACCGGACACTAAGATACAACAGACTTGAAACATAGCCACTAAATACGTCAACAGGCTAAAGTATTGGAAACACCTACTAGATTCTTCTAGTAGTATCTTGAGTTGCAAGTTAGAGGAAATCAAAATTGAAAGCGCTTCCCATAGTCAAAATCTGGCGCCATAACCTAACCGACGTTCATGATTTTCACTAACGAGATATCATCAGAAAGCCAGTTGAAGAGACGCCGCAAAGGAAGCATCTTTCCATGGTAGAAACGGACAGAGTTCTTCATATTTCCGAAGATGACTTCGTACGTTCTGGCCGTATTCTAAACTATGCTGAATATCGTCTACCCCGAAGACCTAACTTCCCAAATCCTCTATAAAACCGCATGGGTCATCAGAAAACTTGCGCGATAAACATTTTACCTTTAGGGACACCGTTAATAAATAAGTTTCACCTATATTGGAAGCTACGAGCCTCGGAGACGCTCTAAATGCAACTATAAGGAGATCATTAGAACGCTAATCAAAATAATGTATAGAAATGGCGAAAAAGGCGGACTGAAGTTTAGATATTTCCAAAGAAATTTTAAACACGCTCATCTTTGAATCTTCCTAACTGGTGAAATTGTATGAGGATCCAAGGCATATACTTACCAAAAATTAACTTCTCTGAAGATCCATGTTAAAAAAGTCTTCATAAAGACGACGAATCATTCAGTACCATAGTACTGAATGATTCGTCAGATACACTTCAGATTCCCTTAGGGGAAGCTACAAGTCGTAGAGGGGCTCTAATTTCATCTAGTTTGATATTACATTTGTCTCTTCCTCATTAAGAAATTAGTACAGTCAACTGTACTATAAAATAATTATAGCGGGTCCTATCACTCAGGAACTGCCAAAAATAAGTTATGCCACAAGCGCGGGTTACACTAAAGAGGATGATAGAGAGGGATGCTTGAGGTGGATATTAACAACATCGATAAACATTGTTAGGAATGTTCCACAATAAACATGTTTTCATGGAAGCCTTTTGCACTAGAACCGTGAATTCTGCCAAATCAGTGACTCTCTGTGGTAAGAAAATAAGAATAACTATAGCTAAGATCTGTTATCAAGACTGCTTCCTAGCATTAACCCTTCAAAGTTAAAGTTAGCTGTGCATTCGGGAAATAAACAACCGACCACTTGTAGGCAAGCAATCAGTTATTAGTAGTCTAGTTAGTCATGCCATATACGGGAAAGTGCGTTAGTCGTTAGAAAACATTAGTAAGAAGTTTGTTTGTTTTGTGGCTGAGACTTTGGGATGCGGAAATTCCCTCAGCCCTCTTGGACTAGAACTGTTATATAGTCATTTCGCCATGACTACTAAAATTTTGCCGAATTTGGAGGAGTTTCACCGCCGGTAAAGGTTTTTAACGTGCAAATATCACATTGACACGGGAAATATGATTTTACTACCTTAACCGAGACGAGACATGTTTCTTTAAATTCTTCTCCGCCATTGTTGGGTTTTCTAAGGCAAAGATCGCAAGGAATCTCAGTCCCTGAATTGAAGTTTGTTGGGATGGATGCGAATTAGGCTTGAAGTTTGCATCACTGCGGGTAAACAGCAGCGGTGAAGTCTAATCAGTAATTAAACCTTAATTTTTAGCTGTGTATTTAGCGCTATCGGAATTGGTGACGTCTGCCTCTCTTTCGGACAGAAGGCAGTAAAAGCGTCCGACGCATTTGCGTGTAAAATGCATTAAT
>JAHWXV010000356.1:0-15224 GCA_024586415.1 Phrixothrix hirtus | reverse complement strand
GAGTGATTAATACCGGAGTTAGGTGCAACAATCTAGCAGATGTAGCGCCAAAAGTTCGCTTCAGAAAATTCTATTATTCGTAAATTTCGATTGTTTTTTATAAATCGGAGTGGCCGGAATCATGGTTAAGCGATACCGATTCGGTAGAAACTGAAATTTGGGGCGTAAAACACGTGAATCTTCGCCGACATTGCAAGAGCATTATTTTTGATTGTTCATTCACAACGTCGACGTTAGACGTAACAAATCTATCAAAATTAGGCGCCATAAGTCTGCAAAGCTTCTCTACCCAATCTGACTAGATTACGCTTCAGAAAAGCCGGCCCTATATAAAATTTCGACCGTTTCTTTAAAATTTGAAAGGCCGGAGTTGTGCTTAAGCGGAACCAATTCGGTAGAAATCCTAATTCAGAGAGCAAAACACGAATATTTTCGGACAATGTAGAAATATTATTTTTGATTGTTCATTTTCAAATGGGAGTGACTAATATCATGCTTAAGCGCAACCAATCTAACAGACTTAGCGTCAAAAGTTCGCAAAAACTTCCTAATTCAATCTGATTAGATTATGTTTCAAAAAATTCTGTTGTTTGTAAATTTTGATCGTTTTTTGCAAATCTGAATGGCCACGGTCATGGTTAAGCGAAACCAATCAGTAGAAACCGAAATTTAGATAGAAAACCACGACGTTCTCAAATGGGAGCGATTAATACCGGAGTTAGGCGCAACAATCTAGCAGATGTAGTGCCAAAAGTTCGCTTCGGAAAATTCTATTATTCGTAAATTTCCATTGTTTTTCAAAATCGGAATGACCGGAATCATGGTTAAGCGATTCCGATTCGGTAAAACGCGAAATTTGGGGCGCAAAACACGTGAATTTTCTCCGACATTGCAAGAGCATTATATTTGATTGTTTATTCACAACGTCGTCTTTAGGCGCAACCAATCTATCAAAATTTGGCGCCATAAGTCCGCAAAGTTTCTCTACCCAATCTGATTAGATTACGCTTCAGAAAAGGCGGCCCCATATAAAATTTCGACCGTTTCTTTAAAATTTGAATGGCCGGAGTCGTGCTTAAGCGCAACCAATTCGGTAGAAATCGTAATCCAGAGAGCAAAACACCCGAATATTTTCGGACAATGTAGGAATATTATTTTTGATTGTTCGTTTTCAAATAGGAGTGACTAATATCGTGGCTAGGCGGAACCAATCTAGCAGGCTTAGCGTCAAAAGTTCCTTATTCAATTTGATTAGATTATGGTTCAAAAATTCTATTCGTTGGAAATTTTGATTGTTTTTGATTATCTGAATAACCACGATCATGGTTAAGCGAAACCAATCAGTAGAAACCGAAATTCAGCTAGAAAAACACGATGTTCTCAAATAGGAGCGAGTAATACCTAGCAGATGTAGCGTCAAAAGTTCGCAAAAAGTTCCTTATTCAATCTGATCACATTTCGTTTCAGAAAATTCTATTATACATAAATTTCGATTGTTTTTCAAAATCGGAGTGGCCGGAATCATGGTTAAGCGATACCAATTCGGCAGAAACCGAAATTTGGGGCGTAAAACACGTGAATCTTCGCCGACATTGCAAGAGCATTATTTTTGATTGTTCATTCACAACGTTAACGCTAGCCGCAGCCAATCTATCAAAACTTGGCGCCATACGTCCGCAAAGCTTTTTTACTCAATCTGATTAGATTACGCTTCAGAAAAGCCTGCCATTCGTAAAATTTCGACCGTTTCTTTAAAATTCGAATGGCTGGAGTCGTGCTTAAGCATATGCAATTTAATAGAAATCGTAATTTACAGAGCAAAACACCCGAAATTTTCGGACAATGTAGGAATATTATTTTTGATTGTTCATTTTCAAATGGGAGTGACTAATATCGTGGTTAGGCGCAACCAATCGAGCAGGCTTATCGTCAAAAGTTCGCAAAAACTTCCTTATTCAATCTGATTAGATTACGTTTCAAAAAATTCTGTTCTTTGTAATTTTCGATCGTTTTTTGAAAATCTGAATGGCCACGGTAATGGTTAAGCGAAACCAATCAGTAGAAACCGAAATTCAGCTAGAAAAACATGACTTTCTCAAATGGGAGCGATTAATACCTACCTACCTTATTCAATCTGATTACATTTCGTATCAGAAAATTCTATTATTCGTAAATTTCGATTGTTTTTCAAAATCGTAGTGGCCGGAATCGTGGTTAAGCGATACCGATTCGGTATAAACCGAAATTTGTGGCGCAAAACACGTGAATCTTCTCCGACATTGCAAGAGCATTATTTTTGATTGTTCATTCACAACGTCGACGTTAGACGCAACCAATCTATCAAAATTTGGCGCCATAAGTCCGCAAAGCTTCTCTACCCAATCTGATTAGATTACGCTTCAGAAAAGCCTACCCTATGTAAAATTTCGACTGTTTCTTTAAAATTTGAATGGCCGGAGTCGTGTTTAAGCACTACCAATTCGGTAGAAATCGTAATTTAGAGAGCAAAACACCCGAATATTTTCGGACAATGTAGAAATATTATTTTTAATTGTTCATTCTCAAATGGGAGTGACTAATATCGTGGTTAGGCGCAACCAACCTAGCAGGCTTAGCGTCAAAAGTTCGCAAAAACTTCCGTATTCAATCTGATTAGATTACGTTTCAAAACATTCTGTTCTTTGTAAATTTTGATCGTTTTATTAAATCTGAATGGCCACGATCATGGTTAAGCCAAACCAATCAGTAGAAACCGAAATTTAGCTAGAAAAACACGACTTTCTCAAATGGGAGCGATTAATACCTATCTAGCTTATTCAATCTGATTACATTTCGTTTCAGAAAATTCTATTATTCGTAAAACACCCGAATAGTTTTGGACAATGTAGGAATATTATTTTTGATTGTTCATTTTCAAATGGGAGTGACTAATATCGTGGTTAGGCGCAACCAATCTAGCAGGCTTAGCGTCAAAAGTTCGCAAAAACTTCCTTATTCAATCTGATTAGATTATGCTTCAAAAATTCTATTCGTTGTAAATTTTGATTGTTTTTTGAATATCTGAATGACCACGATCATATTTAAGCGAAACCAATCAGTAGAAACCGAAACTCAGTTAGAAAAATGCGACGTTCTCAAATGGGAGTGATTAATACCTAGCAGATGTAGCGTCAAAAGTTCGCAAAAAATTCCTTATTCAATCTGATTACATTTCGTTTCAGAAAATTCTATTATTCGTAAATTTCGATTGTTTTTTAAAATCGGAGTGGCCGGAATTGTGGTTAAGCGATACCGATTAGGCGCAACCAATCTAGCACGCTTAGCGTCAAAAGTTCGGAAAAACTTCCTAATTCAATCTGATTAGATTGCATTTCAAAAAATTCTGTTCTTTGTAAATTTTGATCGTTTTTTGAAAATCTGAATGGCCACGGTCATGGTTAAGCGAAACCCATCAGTAGAAAGCAAAATTCAGCTAGAAAAACACGACGTTACGAAATGGGTGCGATTAATACCGGAGTTAGGCGCAACAATCTAGCAGATGTAGCCCCAAAAGTTCGCTTCGGAAAATACTATTATTCGTAAATTTCGATTGTTTTTCAAAATCGGAATGGCCGGAATCATGGTTAATCGATACCGATTCGGTGAAACGCGAAATTTGTGACATTGCAAGAACATTATATTTGATTGTTTATTCACAACGTCGTTGTTAGGCTCAACCAATCTATCAACACTTGGCGCCAGAAGTCCGCAAAGCTTCCGTACTCAATATGATTAGATTACACTTCAGAAAATCCTGTTCTAGGTAAAATTGCGACCGTTTTTTAAAACCAAAATGGCCGGAATCGCGCTTAAATGCAATCAATTCGATAAAAACCGAAATTCTGGGCGCGAATATTTTAAAACATTGTAAGAATATCGTTTTTGAGTGTTCCTTCACAAATGGGAGCGTCTAACGTCGTGCTTAGTCGCAACCAATTTAGCGCCAAAAGTTCGCAAACTTTCCAAGCTCATTAGATTGTTTCAGAAATATTGTCTTTTGTAAATTTCGAAATGTTTTTCAAAATCGAAATAGGCGCAGAAATACTTTGGGTTAACTTTGCCATGGTACATTGAACGCGCTTAAGGCGTTCAGCTCCTTATGTTTAAATTAGATTGAAACATTATAAGGCATAATATCAAAAATTTGTCTGTACATTTAATAATCAATTATGACTCGATGTACCGCGCTGTTTACGCAGTCGTTGCATATTTGTGCGTCTAGCCTAGCGCAGTATAATTGCTGAATGTTTAGTTATTGATTTTGTGCCAAACGTGAGATTAAAAACAGTTTTCTATATGAATAGTGCGCTGCGGTGCGTCACGTGTGCCTCAATGTGCGCTCGGCCTTGGCGTCATATAAAATCTACTTGGACTTCCGACTTGCCAATAAGGGCACATGTTTCAAAATTTGCCCAAGACAATTGCGGCAAAACAAACCGAAAACGGTTGAAATGTTACTGATCTAAAAAATGAGAAAGAAAAGATCACCGCATCAGCGAGCGTTTTGTCTGAAACCGTACATCCATAGCTAAGCAGAAAAAAAAGATGGGAATTTGAGCTACACCCAGCGGGTGTGTGGTCATAATTTTTGTTTGATAAACAAGTGTACAGATAATGGTTAGGATATACTAACATACCGTTCTTTGCCCGGTTAGTGCAAACATATCGAGGACTGTTTCTTTAGATTGTAAGGGCCCAAAATATGCATTTATTTTAAAATTTAAGCGTTCTAAACAAAAACTTTGGTTTTATAAATGTGATGTCATTTTATTCCAATTTACGTGTCAAAATAAGTATAGAGAATGTAATTGATGCCAATAACAATAGACAATGGCGAAAGCCACAGCCACAATGCATTCGTTTCTTACTTATGTTTTAAATCAATAATTTTCTATTAAAACACAGACATTTTACATTATTTACTACTTCTATAGGGGACGTCGACTCGTTTTCAAACGAGATCAACAAATATACAAATTAACCTAATACAAAGGGGCGTCCCTATTTGCATGCGTCCAAATCAGGATTCATACTCAACTCATTCTAGGGACCAACAATATTTTAGTGGGTGGGTTGCCGTGTTTATTCAGCAGGAATAGTGAAAGGGGTGTCGCGAGTCCATTGCGAATAATTTCTAATTTACACAAATCAATTCTGCGAAAGGGTTGGTAAATAGATTAAATTTGATGGCCTTTGTTTTTTTTCATCTAAACCTGACTTACCTTATGAGGCATTCTTTTTATGATGTCCGCGTTTTTCTGAAACAAAGAAGTTGAAATTAATTCCGATAGAAATGAGTAAAAAATGACCCTTAGTAATTAGGATAAAAACTATAGCACAATTTTTGGTTAGGTCGTTATCTCCCCACGCGTCGTGCATTTATTTTAATGAAATTTAATGCGGCCGTTCATTTATAAATGAAACAATGTAACAAAGAATAGTTTTTTAGCAACATAATTGCGCTAAGACCATTTGTGGTAAAATGGACGCTCTTGTCGATATAATACAAAAAGGGAAATAGTGGTTGCCGGTAACAAAATGGATAAATAATTTAGAATTTGTCAGCTGTTTTTGAAAGTAGTGTCGATAAACTTGCGAAGGTCATTTTTTCACACAATATAAACGAACTCGCAGGCCATACAACAGCCGTCGTCGACGTACCTGTTATATTAAAAATACTACTTCGATATTGCAACACTGTAAATACAGAAATACGTCCGAGAAAGTAGGTAACCTTATTTTGAAATTTTGCTGCCGTTTGTGTATTGTATCCATGTAATGTAAAGGAAAAGAGCAAACATTACTTAACAAAATATTCTTTGTCCAAAAGCGAGACATCTGTTAATATGGCTGGTTGCGTTTCCAGACGACCCTCCTCTAAAATCTTATTCCTTTTGGAACGGGTCTCGTCCTATTCTTTCAATACCTTGCAGAAAAAGGTTACTTAATGATACAGAACCACCTGAAACCAGGTAGTCGAATCAAACCCTAGGATATCCCGGTCACTGTTCAATAGAAGAAGGTATACAACTTTCCCTCTTAAAACCCCCAAATCTAGGTAAAAATCTCTTATACTTCATTCAGGTAAAAATTCGTGGCACTTCCTGAAATCATACAAAGTTATAAATCCCTCGGTTCAGATATAAAGGCAGCAGACTAAAGACAGACGGACCCGAGGCTCGTACTCAGGTATACCAACCTTGGAAGCGGTCATCGTGCACTCCTGACGTAAAAAGCAGCAGCCCAGCGCGACAGCTCGAATGGGCAGAAGACAGACTAGCAAGAATAAGATAGGTCGACTGTACCTGTACTTTCAGAAGGGACTATATTCGAGAAGCAACGTTTTTGGAACGCGCTGTACTTCGCTATAAGAAAGATGAGTTGAAGGACGGACAGTTTACTTTTATTTGATGTAACAACGATCTCAGTTACGCTTCATGCTAAGTACTTCAATCATTAGTGACTTCTGTAAAACTAAAATAGACAAAAGCGAGCTGTAACGGCAAAAAATGGCTCGTTCGTTTTAAAAACTGAAAGTAAATAACCATCCTTTCACTCAACGCAACCAACAAAGGTCAAATAATAGAGCGAGAAGGTAACGACCATTTTAGGGTTATAGCCATAGACCACTGCACACATAAAGACGACTAAGTTATTAAAATAATCATACAGGAGGTAATTCAACCTTTGCAACCACAACGAAACTTTTCTTCCATCAAGAACAATAATAACCGGAAATACGTAAACTTAACAATATTAAGAAACAAACTTGTACACATTCAAAATGTAACTAACAAACAATTTTTGATAATTTCCTAGTAAAACATTAATCATAGTTTAACGAACTACTTTTGAAATAATCATCAATTACGGCTGCCATTCGGTACTAAAAAAATGATAGATAATACACCAACATTTTCTATGCTGACGCAATCAAAATTAGGGAAAAGGGGTTATAAATTTTATAGCATTTGTTTTGATGTGGGCAGTGTAAAGCTCTTAAAAGTTTAAAAAGCTTTAAAACATCAACCCTCAATTACGAGAACCGCGTTCATTCATTTGCGGGCAAATCGATAAAAGCATTGCTAGACTAATTTACTTTCAAAAGCATCACATGCACTTAAATTTTGTTCGAAAACGCCTTTCTATAATTAAAACATCAATTACAAATCCGCCTGGATTTAATTTCGCTTTTTAAACAACTGAAATCGAATCTAAAACAGAGGAAAGCACATGCAGCGCCATCTAACGGCAAGCCTACGTACGTGAAGAAGGTTTCGGAGCCGCCCGCAAGATCGTGACGTAATCAACCCAAATCATTTCAAAAAGATGCCTGCCTTTGTGATTTTGCAATCCTATTGTTTTAATTTTAAATAGATAATAAAACAAAACGAACCGCCTCAAGAAATTTAAACAAAAAATCCAGAACCTTCGCTAGTTTTATATAAGTTACAATAGGACATCAAGGTTGCATTAAGTTTGTTATATAATACGTGCCTATTAATTATAATTTTGGTCAGGTGTAATAATTCGTCCATCATAGATGGACGTGCTCTGTTAATTAATAAAGTTCAAAGTTGTCAAAATTCCTGGCATTACTTTTAAAACAAATACAAAAAAAAAAGGCAACCTCGTCAGAATTTTCTGTTTTTCCAAGGTTAGAAATGAAAAGCCAGGTCAGTATGTCAGCTAATATGCTGAATTTATACACCAAGGTTTTAAAATAACATCAACTTTTACCTTATTATATTATTAGAAATAAGTGAAAGCAATTGTACAAATTCATTTTTATAATACAAACTATGACATAATAAGCTTTTTCAATTATTCGAAACGTGTAAAATCCTTCACAACAATACATATTTAACCTTCAATTTCACGCTTAGTATTATTAAATTATTAAAAGTAGGTTATGTGCTTGCGCAAGCAGTGGTTCTCAAACTGTCAGCAGGTGTAATGTCAAGGTTAAATTATGTATTGAAAATTATTTCAAGTTTATGAATGTTTAAAAAAAATCTTCGCAAATGAACTAAAGCTCAGTGCAGAGAAATGACGAGAAGCTTTTAGCTTAATCGATAGATGGTGTCATAACAGGCGAAGAAAAACGAATTGAGCAGCGTCCGTACTTTACAGCAAGTACATTGATGATTTGTAGCAAATCTTCATTTGAGTTTAGCTAAATTTCATTGTTAGAACAACGACGAAGGAAGGCAGATTTGCTGGATTTTGTTCTTTACAAAAAAAGAATGAGTAAAGCAGCGTTGGGAAACTCAATCCGTAAGGTGCCTCTTCTTGACCGCTAGGTGGCGCTAGGAACAGGACGTAGTCTTCTGACTCTTTTCAATTGTGATTTACAAAAAAAGAATGAGACAAGCAGCGTTCATTCTTTACCGCCGAAGCAAAAGCAGCCCACTTGGTGATTGCATCAATTCTTCTTGAAGTCAGGTTAAATTTCATTTCCAGGATAACAACTAAAGAAGAGTTCTGCTTGGTTTTGTTACTTGGTCGTTGATACCTCAAGTACGTTTATGCGTACTTCTTCAAGCTTTTCTTTAATAATGACTCCTAAGGCGTTTGGGGAACTCATCTCTTATGGAGTTTCCTTTTTAATTAACAGATGGCTATCTTCAGATATTCAGGGAAAGTCATGACGTTTACGATACTCTTCAATCGTAATTTACTGCCTAAGTAAACGTAGCCTGCATAGTAATCTTCACCAAGTGAAGTTAACTGCTTGATCTTCTTCTTTTTTGAACTTGTTGCTACCGTAGTGCACTTTTAGCATATTTCAGAGTTTTGCTAAATCTTCAAAATCACAACTACTAGTGTTCGGAACTTGTCTCTTAGGAAGATTTTTTTCTGAAACAGTAGTTGGGGTGATAACAGGAAGTTATTTATCGCTAGAAGTCAACGAAAGCCATAGTCATCTTGCGCAAGAAGTACGAGTAAAGTAACGTCCGTAATTGACTCTAAATAAGACGAGCCCTGGTGGTGATTTAAATCTGATCTTCTTCAAGTCAAGTAAAATCTTTTTTAGAGTAACAACCGAGGAAGACATATATGCTTTCTTCTTCTTTTCTAAGGTTGCGCTATCGCAGTACTCTCTTGGCATAGTTCTGCTAGCTTTGCTAATTTACACAACCACAATTTTGAAGGTGTTCGGGGAACTCAACTCTTAGAAAGCTTTTTTTCTTAATCAATAGGCAGCGCTCAGAAAACACGTTATTTTGAAGAATTCGGGAAAAGACATAATTCTCTTGACTATTTTCATTTGTGATTTACAAAATACGCACGAGTGATGTAGCTAGCGTACCTTACTGCCTAAATAGATTTGTAGATTTGTATCAAAGTTTCTTCAAGCCAATTTCTTTTTCTGAAATCGTTGCTACCTTGGTACCCTTTTGATTTAGTTCTGTTGGCGTTTTTAAATATGCCCAACCACAATTCCTAAACCGCTCAGGAATTCAATTCTTAGAAAGCTTTTCCCTAACCGATATTTGGCGCGATAACAAGAAGTTATCGCAAACAAGTCAATGGAAATTATAACATCTGTGGCCATTTTCAATTGACTTACCAAAAAAGAATCAGTTCAGCACCGTCCTTATTTGACTGCCGAATTAGATTCAGCTCTTATGGTCATTTATATCAAATCTTCATCAGTTAAGTTTATTTAATTTTCAAGATAACAACTACTAGGGACAAGTTTGCATCGTATTCCTCTTTTTTGAGGTTGTTGTCACCTTTGAATCCTTTTGGCACAGTTTTCCACCTTTTCTAAATTTTGACAACCACAACTTTTAAAGTATTCCAGGAACTCATCGCTTAGGAAGCTTTTTTCTTAACCAAAGACGGCGCGATAACAGGAAATTGTCACTATAAAGTTGCTAAAAGTTATAACCTCCATGACTCTCTACAGTTATAATTTACAAAAGACGACAGCCTTCTTGATGATTTATATCAAAACTTCATCATCAGGTTAAATTTCGTTTTCAACGTTGGAAGACAGATCTGTTTGAATTTCTTCTTTACTGAAGTTTCCTACTTTTTCTAAATATCGTCAACCGCAACTTCTACAGCATTAATGGAATTCAACACTTAGGAGGCTTTTTCCTTAAACAATAAGTAGCGCTTGGAAAACTTTTGGGAAAGGCCATAATGCACGTGAAGCAACGTAGTCAGTGCCCTGTTCTTATTTTACTGCCCAAGCCACGATAAATTTCATTTTCAGGATAACTGCTTAGTGTTCTTTTTTCCTCAGGCCGCTGGTACCCCAGTACCTGTTTTTCAAAAACTTTACAACCATAACTTTAAAGCTCAGTCCAGAAAACTCAACTTTTAGAAAGATTTATTCTTAAGCGATATATAGTGCTAACTTAATGGTTTAGAAGTAATAGCAGGAAGTTATCGCGAGGAAGTCATGCATCAAATGTTCATGAATAATCAAGGAAAACACATGTTTAATTTTTTTCTTTTCCCTTAAGTCTAGTAAGGCTTCAATTCGATATGTGTTACTGAAGAGTTTACCTTTATGGGTTTTGCTGTCAGCCCTTTATTTTTGTCTATCTTCCTTAGGATCATTCAGGCGACTCTTCTAAATTATTTTGTGCAAATCCATCGCTCTGATTCACAAGAAAATCATTCGCCAGCTTGTACCAATTTCATCCATGCCGCCGCATTCTGGTACTGGCAGAGTAATGTCAGAGAAAGATGATTGCGAATGCGGTTTAAGTGGATGCAGTAGCCTGAACATCTATGGCTTCACATCTCGAACGAGTCCAATTTTTATGAATTCCATTCGTTACTGCAAAACAGTTTTGTTTGGCTTTTTTCTTTTCATTGAAGCATTGTTCGTCGAGCCCCAAATTTTCGGGATCTCAGAGCAGCATACTAATTTATATAAGGCACGCAGTGTAGGCATACATTGAGTCCAAGTGGATCCAAACCGGATGACTTAAAATCTCGAAAGCGATTACCATGGTGTTGAGGGCCGAATAACGTTGTCTGGTCGGTACCCAAAGATATTGGCTTGGTGTCGATCTTTGGGTACCATTCAAAGCCACAATTGCAGTTGCAATTGCGTCCACGTACGTCCTTGACTGTTTGTGTTGCGTTAAGGAAATCTCGGCCAGCACATGGATGATAACACTGACATGCGATGGACTCCGATGACCATTCGCCATACATAGCCCACCGTGAAGAGGGGTCATTATGCAAATTATAATTTGAGAGGTAGATTGTTGATCAAATAGAAGCGCATTGCAAAATACCTATTAAAAATGCGCCAAAACACCTTGAACATTCCTTCAGCTTAACAAAAACACTACATTGCAAATTTTAGAATTAACTCAAAACTCAATCCAGGCGCCCCAAGAATTTGGTTGTCAAAAGAAACCCAAGCAAATTTTGACAAGCTACTTCTATTCTTTTTAAAGTCTTTCAAACAGTTTACGTAACGCTAAGTTTTGAACAATATGGTGAAATACCATCAAGCACGCCAAACTGTCTTCGTTGGTCTCCAAAACCTAGGAAAACTGTAAAATCTAAGAGAGCCCAAAACAAGCAATATTTCTTGGTACCTTACAAACCTGCTAGGACTAGTTTATTTGACGTTGTCAAAATTTGTATACATTTTTGGCAAATACAGAGAAACAAGATTTGGGAAACCAAAATTGATTGCCAAAATTTCATTCGACTACAATAAATGTTCGATCAAATTGTTTAGATATATTAAACAGCGCGTTAGAGAAAACATTTTTGAACCACTTTTCAGAAACCATAACTGCACAATTTTGCCACAAAATAATAATGGGAAAAGTTATTATTATAATGTATGTATTACTTAATGTTGCGTAGCGACTAGTTCTATTGTTTCGAGTTTTTAAATTACCTATTTTATTAACTATTGTTTAGTTTCTAAATTTTGCTACAAGCAATTGCTGTAAGTCGGTATTCTTTATTGGAATGAATATATCCAACTTGGCCGAAATATTTTCGTGTTATTTCCCAAGAACGGTTCAAAAAATGTTCAAAATTTCAAATCAATGATTTGCGATGGAGAATGTTGACTTTGTTGAAATATGCAAAACACTGAGCTTCAAAATTTGTTAAAAGATGTTTTTCCCATGTTTTCTTTTTTATTTCACAGCACCTCCACATTATTTTAGTCGATATCGAAATATCAGTGCGACATCATCGATGCTGAAGTTTATTTCTTAAGATTAAATTGGTCTCAAGGTAGGCCAAATTGGTTTTTCGGGAATTTCTATTGAGTAAATTAGGGGATACCAGGCCTAAATAGTAGGGAAAAAGGTTTCAGCAGAATTTTGGAGGGCGTTTCTTCCAATTCCCATTTTTTAAATCGCGCCTCCAAGCTAAATTTTGGATTTTTCCCAGTTTTTTTTAAATAGCCTGAATTTGAACCATGCGAATTAGTGTGAGATTATATTCTCTAAAACGTCATTGTTCACCTCTGCTATCCAAAATGCAATCAAAATAAAAATTTTTATTGTGTCAATAATGTGCCTTTGATTATTCCAAAAAAAGGTCTTCGCGAAAAGTACGAGTATAAAGATATATTTTACCCAAACCTGTTCTCATTGTTCTGATGAACATTTTATCAAAATCGAACAAAACGTTGAAATCTTGTTAGCATTTCACATGGTTTTATTTTGGTTAATGATCTTTCTTCCAGTTTTCAGTACTTAACTACACTTCCAAGGTATATTTTGGATTTCTTCCTATTTCTGTAAATAGATAAATTCGGTAGGTTGAATCCAGGAACAGCAAAACATTAAACCATGTGAATTAGTATCACATTTAGTTCTGTAAAACGTCATTTTTGCCTTTGTTATTCAGGATGCAACCATATTTTCAACTCACGCATTTGTTTTTTCCGTGCCCAAATCTTGGTCTTCCATTATAATTGCAGAATAAGGTTTTCACGGCTAGAATGAGTATAAAAATATGTTTTGCCCAAATATGATGTATCGATTTCTCTTTGTTCCGTTACGTTTTCTAAGAAAAGGAACGAAACATGGTCCCATCCGTTCCTTTTCTATTATAGTCTACGTTGAAAGTGTTATCTTACAAAATAGGCTTACATTAATGAAAATGAGTATAAAAAATGCCCTTATCGAAATCTACCCTATCGATTTCTCTTTGTTTCGATGATTTTCTAACAAAAGCCGACGAAACATTGAAACTCCCGGCGGTTTTCTTATTATGGTTAATGCTCATTATATGGAGGCTTCCTGATTCAAATTACACTGGTCTATGATGTAATAAATACTTTGAAAAATGTTTTCATTGAATAGCCCATAGAATGGCATTTAAGTATCATGCCTAGGTCAAAGCATATTAAGTTTATCTTATATGATGACCAATTTTGTTGAGAAGATAACTGCCAATACAAGTCCCAAGTAAGTACCGAGGTGGGATTACGCATCTCGAAAGGGGAAGGTGAAGATGTACTACTGTTCGCGTCTTCTCGCCAATCTATGCGGGGTTAACGGGAGCCTCCACAGAACCTGGTTTCTCGGAGGAAGTAGACTCATGGCCAATTGCGAATTCTTCGTCGGTAGCAGCGAATTTCGGCATTGGTGTTATACTTTAGGGAGTGGGGACTCTCATTACTTCACACTGTTGTAGTAAGAAGAGAGAGGCAGGATTGAGCTTGTGGAAAGGAGTGCAAAAGTCTTCTTATTGATCTATGCGATGATACCGGAAATCTCCAAAATCTGGATCTTCAAACAGTGACCAAAGTGAGTAGATCACAACTCCTACGTCACTAGCGGAGTGTTGGTATTGCAGTTGGACTCAGGTACGTGTAATAGCTGGCGTGTCTCTGCACTGTTCTAGTATAAAGGAAGCTGGGATTACATATTTAAAAAGAGGTGCTAACTCTCACGAGGTCCTCAGGAAAAATGAACACTCTTTACTGCTCGCTACTTTTTATCGTGAGCTTCAGGAACCCGGCTGTTGGAAGAAAATGGCTCTGAAATCGCCCCTAAGCCCTTCGTCGCTAGCGTTGTGTGTCAAATGTGGGGTTCTACTCGAGGCAGCATGGAGACTTGCATGCCCCTACAATGTTCATATATGAAGGCAGAAGATCAGGTGAAGTGAAGAACCCCTACTATGCACGTCTCTCGTAAATCTAAGCGGGACTACCGGGCGCCACCAAAACATGGATCTTCGAAGGCGATTTCGGGATGGGTCACAAATCCTTTGTTGTTGGTCGGCATTGGTATTGGGCAAGAGTAGGTAGTAAGAAGGAAGGTGTGATAGCGCATTTCAAAAGGGGAAACTCAATAGTCCCTGCTGTTCGCTATTTCCTGTCAGCCGATGTGGGGTTATCGGGAGCTTTGCGATCCCAGCTATTTAGGGAAAATAACCTTGGGATCGCCCGCAAGTATACCATCGCTAGCGCAGTGTCGAAATTGGAATTGGACTCGAGGCAGCAAGGAAGCAGAAGATGCCATTATGCAGTCCGAAAGGAATATGAGAACTCACTTCTATGTACGCTTCTTGTAAACCCATACGGGCCTACCGGGAGTCTCCAAAATTGCATCTTTTAAGCATCTTTGGGCACAGCCACAAGCTTTTCGTTACTGACGGCGAGGTGTCGACATCACGGCATGACCCTGAACTGTTCGAATAAGGAAAAATGAAGAATCCCTGCTGGTTGCGTCTTCTCATCAATCAACACCAAGTAATTAGGACACTCAAGATGGTCTCGGAATAGACAGCGGCAAATGTCGGCATTGGGGTTAGACTCAAGTAAGCATTAGGATTGGCATGCTCTCTAACTGTTGCATAACGAATGGAGGAAGTGTTGATTGATATTGTACATTCCGAAAGGAGTGGGGAAACTTTCCAGGGGTAGTACTTGAGAAGGTGGATTATCGACAAGCTCCACACTGAAATAGGCATCTCTGAACTGGCATCGAGACCCTGATTTTTTTAGAACAATCGGTTGGTGGGCGTCATTGAAAGATGAGGATGGGTTTATCCGAATATTAAAAATCTGGTGTGAGACAACACACGACTTTCTCTTACACATTTTAAATCTAATTTGCGTATATTGACATTAGTGACTTTCCTATACACCGAAATTGTAAACTCTAAAATTAATTTAAAAGCATAAGTAATTCATCCATTCATAATTTCCTTTTATACATGTACTAAGA
>JAHWXV010000353.1:0-12982 GCA_024586415.1 Phrixothrix hirtus | reverse complement strand
TTATTACCACCTTAGCACTTCCGTGTAAGAATTTTGTTAAAATCGAATGACCGGAAGTGCCACTTTATTCTTGTGATTTTTAGGTTTTTTGCAATTTTTTTGACAACGGCTTTAACGATTTTATTTAAATTTGCCACGTTTCTTGTGCTTATAAAGCTATATTACATGAACTAATTGGTTTCTCTGAGAAAATTCGGTGAAGTGAGTTATTGAGAAAAATCTCTAGAGTTAATCAACGTTTTGTCTGGCAAGTAAATTGGATGGGTGACCGTTCCAATTATTATCCTCAAAATAAAAATAAATTAATATTTTAATGATATGTGTGCATTAGTTACATACTTAATTAATTTTTATTTATATCTATAAATTATTTTGCTTTAAATGAGCTCAAAATTTAATTATAAAACTCTTGGTACATGTATAAAGGAAATTATAATGGACAAGTTATTTATGCTTTTAAATTAATTTTAGAGTTTACAATTTAGGTGTATAGGAAAGTCACTAACGTAAATAAATTTAAAATGTGTAAGAGAAAGTCGTGTGTTATCTCACACCAGATTTTTTTAAACCTTATTGCATTTCCTACCCATTGAATGACTTTTCATATAGTTTACGTTAATTCTCAGAAACGTTTCCGTAAATTGAGTAACCGGAAGTACCTTCACCGTTAACTCTAAATAAAATAACTATGAAACTAAAAGTCCTAGTTGAATGAAAATTTATATAGTGATCATAACTGCCTTTGTATACCAAATCAAGAATTTGGCCAAAATTTAATGACCGGAAGTTCCACTTTGTTTCTGTCATTTTTAAATATTTTCTGGATTTTTGTTTTTTGTAATTCTCCAATAAATTTTCAAAAATTCTCCAATAAATTTTCAAAAATTGAGCAATCGGAAGTACTTAAAGTATTAACACATTCACTGCTCAAAACGCATACGATGCGCTTATGCCATACAAAAATTAAACATCATATAAAAGTGACATTTTATATTTAAGTTTTTTATTATCTTTTACTTTATTCTTGGGATTTTGAAGTTTTTGTGTTTTTCTCGAAAACAGTTATAACATTTTTTTAACCCTTCTATGGTTATTATGCTTTCAATGCCCTTTTACGTGAACATAACGGTTTTTCTAAAAAATGTGTTGAATCAAGTTATTGGATAAAATTTCCAGAGTTCAGCAGCCTTTCGCATGTTAAGTAACTTGGATATGTGACTGTTATAATTATTGTTTCCAAAATAAAGATAAATAATAATTTAATCTTTATGGACATTATTTGCATAACTATGTGTGTAAGAGAAAGTCTCACATCATATTTTTTTTATTAATCTAGGTTTCTCAAAATTTTTCTGTAAGTGAAGTAACCAGAAATACTTCTATCGTTAATTCTGAATAAAACAGCTATGAAATTAAATGACCTAGTTAAAAATCTATATTTGAGGTCATAGCTAAATTTATATGAAAATCAAAAATTTGGTTAAAATTGAATATCTGGAAGGTAGTAGCATTTTATTTGTATCACTTTTAATTATTTTCTAATTATTTTTTTTGCAATTTTCGTAAAATCTGCTGCAATGATTTCTTTAAACTAGTATATTTCTTAGATACTTAATAGGCAAAGTACATCTGCCTTAAGCCAGATGACTCACAGATGGCATGACCTATTGTGCCTCATATTATTTTTAATGTAAATTGACGTCGTACAACGGAGAGGCTCAGTGCAAGGCTTAGCTTATGCTAAATGAAATCTAGCTGTCTATGTGACCAGAAAATTCTAGCCAGTTGCGTTAATACTGACTAATTTTTGTTTTAGCACAAATTTATTATTAAGTAGTACTTTTAAAACACCCAGATGATAATTTTATTGTTAATCATAATAATGTAACTCAATAACATGCTAGTAATGTTTAAATTATTAGAAAATCAACCGTAGTCTAAAATATCAGCTGTAAGTCATAAGCAAGGTATAACGTCATGTCTCGTCATCTAATTGCAATGATTTAACTAAACAGTCGGTAAGGCACATACGGATGCCTCAAAGAAACAATAATATTTTGCAAATAAAGATAAATTTTTAAATAAAACACTAAATTATATAAATTACAGGTGAATTGGACCTGAATGCTAAAATAAAACTATCCATCCATGGGATCACAAATTTCGAACAGTTTTATATCAACTAAGTGGCTTCCCTAATAAATTTTCAAAAACAAGTCACCAGAAATATTTAAAGTACTAATTGCAAGGAACATATTTCAAAAACTAAACAACATATAAAAATAAAATTTTAAGTTTCCTATTTTCTGCACATGCAGTGGTAAAAGTTTAGTTAAAATCAAGTGACCAGAAATACTACTTTTTTCTTGCAATTTTCTCAAAAACGACAATAACATTTTTTTAAAATATGCTATGGTTCTTATGTTTTTAATCCCCTTTTACTAAACAAACGTGTTGAAACAAGTTATCAGACAAAATCTCTGGAATTAAGCAACATTTTGCATTTCCAGTAATTCAGATGGGTGACTGTTGTAACTATAGTTTCCAAAATAAACGTAAATAATATTTTAATCATTTGTAGATATTATTTACATATCTATATACATATATAAGAGAAAATCATGTGTTGTCTGACAACAGATTTCCTTTAAATAAATTTGCACAAATTTTCAAGAAGTTTTTAAAAATAATACATTAATTCCTTTCACATATAAGATATGCTTTTTTTAATTGAAAAATTAAATTACTTTATTTTTCAACAAATAAAGAATACTAAGGAAGCACCTCTATGTATCAAACTTACGGTACACGTGATTGTCCAATTTTGAAGTACCATTTGTGATAGACATCATCATTGTTAGTGTGCAGTTATAGTATTAAGTCGTGGTAGTTGTTGTTAATTGTGTGTAATTCATTTGCTTACTGTGTATACATAATAATGTATATTGCTGCATATGTATTTCATAATGTTAAATTTGTAAAATTTGACATTTTGAATACAAGTACATCTTGGTAAGTCAATTTGGAATAACTTTATATGTTTAGGGTGCTTCCTATGTGTGTAATTTAATTTCTTCCTGTGTATACATAATAAAGTGTATTCCTGCATATTTCATAATGTTAATTTTGTAATACTTGATATTTTTAATACATGTACACAACATGCTAACGTCGTCATCATGGTTGGTCAAGTTGGACACAACTTTATGTTATGGGTGCTTCCGTAATATTCTTTATTCATTGATATTTTTTTTACTTAAATTTTCCTTTATCTATCACTGTATATATTCTATATCACATTTCAAGTTTAGAAGGTAGTATGGGCTCTTTATGGAGTATCACTTTCTTATTTAATATCGACATCTTTTTGTAATGCCATTTTCTTTTATCTCTGCAACATTACAATTCCTACTGATGCTTTAATCATCAAGAGGGGAGGGAGAAGTGGTTTGGAAAGTATAAGAAATGTAATATGTTTACGGACAAGATAGCTGCAGTCATTGCATGTTTAGAGTTGTGCAGGAACATTATGGCCAGAGCCATCAATATTTATTGCTCAATAATACAAACATTGTCTTTGACTGTCAATTCTATTCAAATATTGATGCTTTATACCTTAGTATTACAGCAGAAAAATAAAATGCGTATCCTTGCAAAGTAATATGATGAAATTGTAAAATAACTGAATTATGAATTATACATATGTGTATTTGAAAGCCTCCATTAATTTACCATGTTCACAAATATGTTAAAAATAACCAACAAATAGCATCGCAATTGACGATATCTAGAAAATTAATATTGCGTCATTTGGAACATCTCTCTATAACTGCTATACTATCTTCGAAACTTGAAACCCAGTACAATAATAAATCAAACAAATAATATGAATTTAACCATATTTAAAAGCTTTTATCAGACATTAAAAAACACTTTAAGTGGCATGACAAAGAGATACCAATATAAGCATTAAAATTAACTGTTGGCAAAGGATTTTTATAAAAAACATTGTAAAATTTTATTTTTCTAATTAGAATTTTTACAAGCATCAATATTAATTTTCATCAATTTTTAGTATCAGTCCCCCATTTTAATTCTATAAAATCATAAATTTGCTTTAGACAATTAAAAATAACCCAACATTGGTTTTTATTTTCAACATATATATATATATATTTTATATATACATATGAATATATGTATATATTACAAGTTTTATAAAAATTACACATAAAATATTAAAAAAAAATATCTTCAAGATGATAAGTAATGAATAATTCTTATATAAATCATTTAATACAATTATTGGGGGATTTACTTTCCAATTGCTGATAAAGATAATGTGTACAATAAGCTGAATAATTGCTAACCTTAAAAAATAGTACATTCTAATGATTTTTTCTGAATATGCTAGGTAATAGTAATACATTAAATAAAGAATCAACAATAGAATGCAATTAATTGCATCTACATTAAAGAGCAATTGCATCTTCTTACATAATTTATTATGTATTGCCTAAAACTTTATACAGGTATCATTCTCTTAAACAATTATTTACAATTCCAAATTTAATCAAAAACTGTTGCTGCAAACATGTATAAAATATAATTAATGCGACCATACCTTGCACTAGTCACTCAATTTGAGTGCTAGCACTAGTTCCTCCTGTGATGTTCAGATATCTCAGTTGTTGTGAACACAGACGGACCTACCTTTTGTTGTCATTTCCTAAGTTCATATTCCAAATAAGTATTCACTACATATTCACTTATAATAATGTTCAAATTAATTTTACTTTGTAGAATTTCAAAAACACGATGTCACTAATTATTTTCTATATTTTATTTTATAAAATTGATTGTATAAAATAAATAAAAAAATTATTTATTGAGTATGCGATAAAATATAAAATCACGTTTTAATTTTATATTGAGGGGTCCCCTGTGTTCACTACACAATCACAGCCTTAAGTTATCCACGATCCAATTAACATATTTGCAACACTGAAGTTCTGAACTTCCTAATTCTAATATATATTTATAAAATATAAATACCTATGGTTTATTTTAACAAAACTAGTTTTGCACATCTGTTGTTGTTTCCTTTTCATCTGTAGATTCATTTATTGCTTGTAGTTCATCTCTTTTAATGAAATTTTCTTGGGGTTCATCATGTAAAGGTGTGGAATTACCATCTGATGGATCGTTAGAAACTAACACATCTTGTCCTAGACCTTCTTCTTCATTAATTCCTTTAACATCTTCTATATTTGCATTTTCAGAAATTATCTCATTTTCATTTTCGTTAAATAGTTCATTTTGTTCTTCTACAACAGGAGAACTGCCCCAGCGTGACTGCCGATCACGTCTATCACGAGGGTGTTCCATATTTTCTCCTCCGAATTCTTGTCTAAAATTTCTTCGATCGTCACGTCTACGATGACGTTGATGATGTGGAGGTTCGTCAAAATGTCCTGGTGGACCGGGCATCCCTTGTTGACCTGGAGGTGGTCCAGGGGGACCTCGAAAATAATCCGGCGGTCTATCAAATCTAGGCTGGAAATTTTGACGCATTGCATTACCTTCTTTCCATGATGGACCTACAACTTATTTTTGTTAACAAACATGTATATTCTTTTTAACAATTAAATACCTGGTGGACGAGGGCCACGCATATGCTGACCTCTTGGATGGAATTTGTTTGGACCAGGTGGACGTCCTCTGGGATTAAATCCGTCAGGTCCAGGGCCACGCATATGCCTTGGATGACCCCAAAAATCAGGTCTAGGACCTCCTCTTGGTCCATGATTCATATTTGGACCATGGCCCATTTTAGGACCTGGGCCCATTTTCGACCCCATTTTAGGACCAGGACCCATGTTGTGATTAGGGCCCATGTTGTGACCAGGACCCATGTTGTGACCAGGGCCCATGTTGGGACCATGACCCATGTTTGGACCATGACCCATGTTTGGACCATGACCCATGTTTGGACCGTGACCCATGTTGGGACCGTGACCCATGTTAGGTCCTGGGCCCATGTTGGGACCATGACCCATGTTAGGTCCTGGGCCCATATTCGGACCCGAGTCCATATTTGGACTAGGACCCATATTTGGTCCATGGCCCATATTCGGACCAGGGCCCATGTTTGTACCACGGCCCATATTTGGACCAGGGCCCATATTCGGACCAGGGCCCATATTCGGACCAGGGCCCATATTCGGACCAGGGCCCATATTCGGACCTGGGCCCATACTCGGACCTGGGCCCATACTCGGACCTGGGCCCATATTCGGACCAGGGCCCATATTCGGACCAGGGCCCATATTTGGACCTGGGCCCATATTAGAACCTGGGCCAATACTAGAACCTGGCCCTATATTAGGACCAGGTCCCATTCCCATGCCATGTCCTGGACCTACACTGTGTCCAGGGCCCAAACCATGACCTGTACCAGGTCCTGCTCCAAACATGGGAGGGGCCTGCATTGGTTTGTCAAAATTGTCTCTCATTCCCATAGGTTTCTCTATAAAGTCATCTCTTCTTGTAAATCTATCATCATCTCTAAAATTATCATCTTGCTTTGTATGTGATCGAGATGGTCCTCCATTATTTGAACGTATTGGACCATCTTCTTCGCGATTATAAATAATTCGTGATGGTCCACTATCTCGATTAAAATGGGACCGTGGATCATTATCTTCTCGATTCATGGCACCTTCAAAATTAGAATGTTTATTTGAATCAAAATTAGATTTCTCGCGCCAATCATCATGCCCTTGACGTTTATTTTGATTAAAATCATTAGGAGGACCTTGACGAAATCTATCTTTGTGATCATTTTCAACTTCTGTGCGATTTGAAGTATGATCATTGAATTTTGAAGGAAACAATGGTCTACCTAAAAGAGAAGGTGGACCATCTGAATTATTAAATATTCCTTGATCTTCATTATTTCTTCCTCGAGATCTATCTTTATCATGAAAAGAACCTTGATGGGCCATCTCACGCAATCTGTCATTTAGGGTTTTTTCATTTCTATCTCTGTTATCATTACGATTATCATTTCTATCATGATCTCTATCACTCCATCTATTAACCCGCCTATTAGTATTATCTCGCCTATCCCTATCATTTCGATCTCTATCTCGATTTCTATCAAAGCTATTATTTCCATCTCTACTATCATTATCGTTATTATCTTTATTAGCATCTCTTGCATGCATTCCCATATCATCTTGCCTATCATGACGATCATCTAAATTATCATCTCCAATAGAATTATTTCTAGAATTTGTAACAGCATGTAATCGACTTACAGCTGCACTAAAATTAGTGTCATTATTATTTTGTTGTCCTAAAGAAGCTAACAATTGATCGCTTAATGGAGGAGGTTTTTCTGTTCTTTCTGCATCTTCCATTTCCACATCCATGTTATGTTCCTCATGATGAGGTGGAGGTAAAGACATTGGTGGTTGTGGCGGGGCCAAATTAAATGGTAAATTTAAAATAGATTCGGCAGATAAATTTTTAGTAACAGATGGGGGAATTTTATCTGGCGTTGGAAGTGGTAATTGAGGTAATAAGCCTGGAGGAGCTTGTGCAAAAGGTGAACCAATTCCTAATAATGGATTTGCCATCATAGCTCCAGGTGGTAAATTTGGAGGTGGTACACCTATAGGTACATTTGGCATCATACCCGGTGGTAAATTCATACCTAACAATCTATTATTTAATTGAAAGGGAGAAACTATAGGCATTGGCATAGCTGGTGGTTGAAGTAAACCACCTGCAGGAAGTGGTGGAGGTTGACTAGTATCTATGGTTGTTGTTGATGTTGCTATAATGGTTGAAGGGGTAGTAATTGTAGGTTCAGTTGTTAATATTGAAGGTTGTGGTGGCAATAAAATTTTCTGAGTGTCTTGGGTAGGTCTATTTTTTAGCCAACTAGGCATAGTGTCTTCATCAATCATACCTCCATCCTCCAGCATTTCTATATCTACATCTGGTTTAAGTTTTGACCAAGGTATATACGAGACTCCTAAATCTACTTCCCAATAATCTTTTAAGTCTTTTCCTTTAACTCCTTTTCCTGGTGCCCACGCCAACTAAAAATAAACAATAAGAAATATAAATAATTATATAAATACCTAAAATATACAGAAATCTTTATAATTCTATTTTCCTTTAAGGACTTATTACTTTTCATTAATTATATTCATATCTACATTTATATGTATGGTATGGTAAATGGCTATTGAGAAATGTCAAGATGTCCTGGATATAGAGAGCATTTGTGAACATAAATCTGTTGAAATTTTTAATCTAATTTAAAATTTTTTTTATAAATTTTCGCATAAAACGTACTTAAAAATATAAATATGACTTTGTTTTTGTTAACAAAATATCATGTTACCTTTATTATTAAAGTACTATTTTGAGTCAAGGTCACCAGATGTTTTAATAAAAAGTAGTTGAATGGATTTCTTTAAATCATATGTTTGCTTGTATGTAGTAAAACGCTATTGCTTGTTAATTATAATTATTTACACATTAATTATTATAAATTTATTTGATAAATATCTTATGTTGACACAAATTTTATTTACATTAATTTATTTGAACATACAAATTATGCAAAATTTTATCAAATTTATTAACAACCAATTAGATGTTTAACTATTTTCACAAATTTTCAGATATATTAAAGCGGCCTTGTAAAAGTGAAAGTTATTTAAAAAATGTGTCCATATTCAATAATACAATTTGTTTTTATTGACAAAGTATCAGTTTACATTTAATATAAATGTACTTTTTCAAGTCAACATCGCCAGCTGTTCTAATAAAAAGTAATCTTAACGTATTTCTTTATATCATGGACACAAACAGAATTGAAATTCATGGCTAGACAACTTGCCTCCATTATTTGATCCATTAAAGCCTTTCATTGTATCACTTCAGTTGTATAATTCAATGGCACAAAGTTAATGGTAAGCAAAAAATGGACGATGATAAGACTTCGGGTCAAATGACCAAATTCTTTAGTAAAGAGACCGTACAGAAATTTTTCGGTTGGTCTTTCCATACTTCTCCAATTAACCTTATTGTTAAAAATTTGTCCCAAAGAGCAACAAGTCGAAGTACATATTCTTTATAATGTGTACTGCTTCTAGATCACTCAGAACATCACATCATTGTTCATATTGCTCCGTCTAAAATAAACTTCTAGCAATATGTTAAGCAATATTTTGAAATAAAACCCCCTTCTCTAAGCCCAATTACTTTACCACAATCAAAGTTAGATAATTGTTGCAAAACTGCACACTGACGGAACATGGGAATTTTTTAAATGAAAATGTAAACTAATCAACTAATTTGCAAAAACAGTCAAGTCAATTATACTAACAATAATAGTTAAAACTTGCTTATGTTTCTATGCTAGATAGTAACTAGATCAAAAAGTTAGCATTGTTTTGATGAAATTTTAATTATTTCTTATTACATTAAAATAAAATTATTAAATGGCACCAACATGTATAAAAATAAATAAAATTGTACATATAAAAATTCTTAGACTCAAAGTAAATTAACTGTTAATGTAAATTAACTTGTAATAACACTTTAGGCTAGATTGTTAAAATGATAGAAATTGGTAATTTGCTAAACAAATGTAAAGATCCAAGGTTATGCATGACTATCTAATAGAAAGCATATTTAAACTTTGTATGGAAACTTAAGTCTACCAATGGCATCCTTAAGTTAAGTTTTAATGCTAGGCTCTCATAAAACGGTACAATTTACATAAATTAATGCGAGAGCTGCATATTGCAATTAACAGACAACAAAATTTAAACTCGTTGGTTTAAATGCAAGCTACATATTGGATAAACCAACAGTGGAAAAGTTATTTAAACCTCCAACAACCAAAAATATTCATCTTTCCTGACTAAGTTACAGTGTTCTAATAAAAATTCAGTAACAAAGTTAATTCAGTCAAAGGATCCAGTCACCAGATCATTGTCAAACTAATTTAGAGAACATAAGAGGAAAAAGTCCACTGTAAATTCAAGAAATTAATTTTCATAAGAATCAGTCTATGAAATAAACACAGTGTGGAAATTGAATACCAGAAATCTGCTACTACAATATAAAAGTTACTTTGCAAATCAGTAAATTAACTCAAATTCAAGAGATGCAAAATGCAAAATTTCAAAAGACTTTCAATTAATTATTTAAGAAATTTGATTTATTTAAATCTAAATAAAGATGTATAGCTCAAGTATTCATTCATAAATTCTTTTATTTAAAAATTCAGGTAAACTGAAGCTTTGCACCTTTAATTTGACAATGTAATCCTGTTAGTATTAGAGTAACCGTTTTGCAAAAATATCTTATTTTCTATAAATATAAAATTTAGTTAATCTAAGGTGATAACACCTTAACTGTAAATGAAATACTTTCAATATCATTTATTCTTTTATTGCTTTTTCTCATTTTATTGTTTTAATTTATTATATATTACATGTAAATGACAACTATTTTAATTCGTATTTATAAATAAATACATTTTGTGTTTGTTTGAGCATAATAACAAAGCTATATTTTAACAATAAACAAACTAGGTAAAAAGGTAGATAACAGTACTCATTGTATGTGTCATTTAAGATGCACGCCAGAGCTACCCCAAATGATGTTAGTTGGCCATTGACCCTAAATAAATAAATAAATAAAGAAATAATTAGATAACCGCTTGATCAACTAAATAATTGAAATAATCTAATTATAAAGTCATTACCAACAAATATGGATTTTGAAAATTTCATCATTATTCGCCTACATTTTCATGATGTTCTTTTACTTAAGGTAAACAATGTATATCAGAGATCAATTCATGTTTCCATGTATTTTACCTTCATTTGAATAAATTATTTGTTATGACAAAAAGAAACAAAATGCCTACTAATTTTGTTTTTTAAAAGACATGCAATTAATTATTCATTATACCGAGTGTCAATGGAATCATTAGACAAACTATAACCTCCAGAGTTTTTAAGACTGAAAGATGAAATTTGATAGTAGTAACGTATCAGAAAAGTGGGCTATTTTTCATTATTCGACACTATTTCCATGTCCGGTTTATCCGGAAGTACCTCAGTTTCAAAATTTTGAATAGGACACCATGTATGTTTACAGTTTCGGATTTTGTAGACAATTCTGAATCACCCTGCATCATTTCTAAATGTTTCTAGATTTTTTACAGCCATTTTTATTTTTTTTATCTAGATTCCATGAGAGCACTTCAATCATTTAAATGAACTAGATAAATATGAAAAAATAAAATCAGAAAGTTTTTTCAATTTTTTTATTTTCTAGCATGATTCAAAATTTTTAAAATCACATTTTCTTCAACATATTTGACAAACATCTATTAATTTATGCGCTGTAATGTTATTATTGTAACATTCTATTTTCATTGTTTAGTTTCGACTATTTACATAGATTTATCTCTTTAGAACGAGTGTCGAATTCATAGAAATATATCATATAAATTAAATATAATATATTATATTATTTAAGAACTTAGAATAATTTAACTTATAAGTTTTGAACGCCTGTATATTATATATTAATCAATTAATGTAATTCTTTATTCATTTAAGCGAATATAATATCACATTCTCTCTATAATTAAATTTTGCAATGATTAACTACTGGTTATCCCAACAATATAATTAGTTACAATATTTTGGAGCCAGATCGATCTAGTTAAAATCATTACCTGGAAAGACATCGAGTCACAAGCGAGAATGCGGCAGAAAGGAGGTCTAATTCCAGCTAGCAAAATGATCGCACCGTAAATCATTAGTAGTTTTTATTGTTCAATTTAAAGATCCTGTGTCATTTTACTGGCCGAGACCCATTCTATTACTATATATTATTTGATTAATAATACACTAAATTTTTAATTACCTTTTTTTAGAATAGGTCAAAGTCCAAAACCAGGGAGGAACGGCCAGTTTTCAGCCTGCATTGAAATTAAGTGGTTTTCTGGAGATTTACTCAAGTACCTTATATAAAAATCTTGAATCTAAAATTATTATGCAGAAGTAGTGTTGTGGTCAAAAAGATGATACTTTGTCAAATTTGGAATAAACGGGAATTTACAGTATCAAACTCAGTATAATGATTATAAAAAATGTATTAAACATATATCTTTGAAATTAAAATAAATAAATTAATTAAATATAAAATACACTTATAAGACTAATCAAACACGAGATAAGATACATCCAGAACGTCAAATAAGAGGTAAAGTTAATAAAAAAAAAAATAAAAAATCTGTAACATAAACAGTGCTGACTAAGAAAAAGCAAGAAAATCGCAGATCTACAATGTCATGAATTCAACAGCAAATTAATAACCGATCAAGAGTGAGTACAAAAAAATATTGAAAAGATTAAACAAGTTTCTATGGAAAGGGAATTATTATGTAAAAAATAATAAAAACGGAAGGCATTTTATGGACGTCATTCCCGATAATTAATAGAAAAAGGTTGTTGAAAGAGGGCCTTATTGAATTAAAGCTGAATAAATTGTTATAAAAGGGTACAGCCTAAGCATAGTTGCTAAAAGAAAATATTAAAATTTGGATACACTATTAAAGTCACCATGACCAAGGAAAAGGAGAATTAATTAACCCAACTAGACCACAAAAAGCAGTAACGATACGAATGATATAAAAAACGGCACAGAATGAAAGTTAGAGGAACCATAACTATTAAATTCAATGTAATAAAAATTTCTAGGTATTTGTTGCGGACACAAAGGAATAATTAAGATAGGACGATTGCAATCGTACGGTCAGGGTGTCCAGCGATTTAACAAAAAAAATTCAAGCATATTTCAAGGTTTTCAAGGCAAAATAATTTAAAATTCAAGGTTGGCTCATTTAAGTAAGCGAAACTTTTAAAAATTATAT
>JAHWXV010000352.1:0-14446 GCA_024586415.1 Phrixothrix hirtus | reverse complement strand
GCTGTCAACAGACACAGACGTGTTTGTTGCTAGCTCCTCTTTACTCAACCTTTCCGTTTTATTGTACTGTACCTTAGGCCCCTTCTACTTGTAGCGGTGGATCGGGTGCAGTACAAAGCACGCTCAAACAAATAAATTCAGATTGATTGAATTAATTATTCAGAGTAATTGAATTATTTCCACTACGATGACGCGTTCTATCAGTGACTCCCAGAGAAACTGCATCCTAGCAACGCTGAAAACAATTGACGACGCCTACAACATGGAGGAACTTCCAAAAAAAAGTATTTTTCGACGCCGAAACACGGAAAGGAATTCCATCAGAGCTTTTAGCGATGATGAAAATCGACCTAGGCGATGCCGAGGAATTCGACGAAGAATTAATCAGAAAAGACGACGAAGCGATGGAGGCCATCAGGATACTCGCCGCGCAGAAGAAAAGCGCAGAAGAAGAAGACGCAAAGAAGTTGGCAGCCAGTAACCCTGACTGCGCAACTTTATCAGAAGAAAGAATGGAAGAAGACCTCGACGGGTTCGAGAAGCAGAAGGGGAAGAAGAGAAGATCCTGCAAGCCAGCTGCAAATGAACCGGCAGAAAAACTCATAACTCAAAACAGGTTCGAACCGCTCGCAACCACCAGCACCACCGCCGAAAGGCGGGCTAGCGAGCAAGTACCTCCGATAGTCATCAGAGACAAATCCCGCTGGACCCAGGTCTGCGAACATCTCCGCGGGAGTAGAGAACTACGATGCCAAGAACACAGCTATTGGCATAAAAATCGACCTCCAAAGTGAAGGCGACCATGCAAAGGTCGTAAACTTCCTGAAAGAAAAGGAAATCCCGTACCATACATACCTCTTTAACAAAGAGAAACCTCTGCGGGTGGTCATTCGTGGCCTCCCGCAAGAGTTAACGAATTCAGAGATAAAAGAAGACCTCATTCGCCAAGGGATCCTTGTGTTATCCGTTAGGAGGATGCGCAGCGGACCCGAGAAGACACCCGTGCCACTGAACCACCTGGAGGTGGAGAAATCTCCAGCGGGAAAGAAGGTGTACAGCATCAAGGCTGTACTGAGCCTTTCAGTAACAATCGAGACGCCGAAAAGGTCCGGCAGAGTAGTACAGTGCCATAAGTGCCAAAAGTTTGGGCACACCCAGCGGCGGTGTCATGTGGCGCCGGAATGCGTCAAATGCGCCGCCAAACACGACAACGCGGAGTGCGTCAAGAGCCCGCCAAGTGTGCAAATTGCGGAGGCGGGCACACCGCTAGTTACCGGGGGTATCCAAACCGCCCAAGGTACCCAGCAACACCAGCACCGGCACCTGCAGCACCAACACCAGGAGCAGTGCCAACACGAAGCGGCGTATCCTACGCCGAAGCAGTTAAGGGGGAGGAGCCCCGTTCTCCGACGGTGAATGTCGTCAAAGAAAAGTTGTTCAGTCTTGAACAGCTTATGCACGTCGGCCGACTCCTAGTGGATGCCACGAAGGAGTGTGGAAACATCTCAGAAGGCATAGCAAAAAGAATGGTATGCCTGCCAGAAATCCTAGCAATTTTGAATTAATTGCTAGGAAATCCACACTCCGCCCACAAAGAGAAGTCGGTGCACGCACCGACGACAAAATTCGCATTCAAATGTTTAAATATCCGTCGGAGATTATGAGATTTGATTTCTCGGGGCTCCAATTGCCATGAAACAAAGCAAGAAACGGATACCAATCGATGATGAGAAAATGAATCTAGCTGTTCAAGGTATTCTTTGAGGCAACATTATCCGTGAATCGGCAAAAATATTTAATTTTCCAGTTATATCTTTAAAACGCAATGTAAGACGACAAAAAGAACAAGAATTCCCTATAACGTCGTTTCGTCCTAATTACAAGAAGGCGCTGATTTTTTCAGAGGAAGAAGAAAATGTTTTATGCGAATAATTAAAACATGTACCCAAGTTACATGACGGTTTAACAACGAAGTGAGTTCGCAAATTTAGCATTTGAATATGCAAATTCAAATTTAAAAGAGTATCCAAAAACATGGGATAAAAACAACATAGCTTGCTGTGAGTGGTTTAATGGTTTCATGAGGCGCCACGAAATCCTTTCACTTCCTTCACCAGAAGCAACAATCCGAAGTCGTGCCACAAGCTTTAAAAGCCATAATGTGGGAGAGTTCTTTAAAAATCTAAAAAGCGTTTTCGATAAATACTTATTCACCCCTGAATCAATATGGAATATTGATGAAACTGACATTACAATGGTACATAAGCCCAAAAAAGTGGTAACTTCCCGAGGCAAAGAACAAGCAGCTAAGGTTACCTCTGCTGAAAGAGGTGAACTAGTAACCGTATGTTGTGCCATAAATGCAATAGGAAATCACATTCTTCCATACATATTTTCTCGTAAAAATTGACAGGAATGAATGATCGAAAGGGCTCCTCCCGGAACTGATGGCAAAGCCTATCTAAGTGGATGGATGACAAGTGACAATTTTATACACTTTCTTGAGCATTTTATGAAATATACCAAATGTTCTATTAATGATAAATGTCTTTTAATCTTTGACAATCATGAAAGCCATATAAGTGTAGAGGCCATAAGATTTTGTATTATTTTGCTGACGCTTCCACCATATACCTCTCATAAATTGATGCCTTTAGATCGTATAGTCTTTGGACCATTAAAAGGATATTATAATGCAGGTGCTGATAATTGGATAACAAATCATGCCGGGAAACCCATTTAAATTTATGAAATATCAGAATTACTCAGCATTGACACCAAAGAATATCGAAAGCGGATTCCGCAATACTGGCATTTGGCGATACAATTCAAACATTTTCACAGACGACGACTATCTGTCATCCTATGCCACTGATAGAGAAAATCCATCCCATGTACTTGAATGTATCTCCAGAGAACCCGAACCGGTGTCCTTAAACAACTTAAATGATAACTCTGCTTCAATTTTAGGAAAACCATGCCAATTAGAATCTGATAGAGATAATGAAACGACACAGCATTGCGATAACAATGATTTATCAGCAATTCCATCTACTTCAAAAACCAATTATTTATATAAATATTTGTGGAAACTTTCACAGTTATTATTCATAATTAAAACAATTTTTTGGTAAAACTGTGTATCAATTATTTATATCTCCTGAACTAATATGACCACATCCTAAGGCTTTGCCTAGAAAAGTTTCCAACCGAGGACGAAAGAGAGGTTCCAATCGAATTCTAATAGCTAGTTCCGAAAAGCAACCAATTGAAGAAGAAGCAGATGCCAGAAAGAAAAAGAAACTGACTATCAGAAAGGCAAAAGTTTGAAGTTTTAAAATAAAAGCAAAAAGTAACCTAAATGATTTTGAGACTTCAACTGAAAATGAAGATGAGATGGTCTTTCAGAGTTCTGGAGAGTCTGATTTCGATATAAGCAATTCAGACTCTGATGACTGTTATAGTGATGCGGAACCAGATGGTAATATCTATTTTGTTGTAGGGGATTGGGTCATTGTTAACTTTATGTCGGAAAGATAGCTATTACACCGTTTTGTAGGTATTAACATCTCTAGAAATCATTTTGATATCAAATTTGCAAAGAAAATTACAAATCAGCGCTTCAAATGGCCAGTAAAGGAAAATGTATCTTCAGTTGCATTCGGTCAAATTGTCAAGAAACTTCCAAAGTCTACTTTCAAATCATCTAGCAAGCGTATTGGAACATTTGAATTTAACAAATCTTTAAGAAATTTCGATATAGACTTCTAAATATATTTTAAGTTTTCACTACTTTTCTATAAATAAATATTAAATTCTTGTTAAATGTATGTATTTATATTTACTCATACTACTCTATCTAAGTTAATTTCCAATTCGGATCAAGTCACCTCATAATGTTGTACCAGGTCTCCTGGAACTAGGGAGATTTGATCCAATTTTCACACTTGTAGATGTCTGAAAATGTTTGACAATTTTTTACATAGAAAGCATTTATATCTTAAATATTTGGTTAAATATGAAATTTGCCTCACCTTATTCTCTTTACATTATATTTTAACCTCTTCGAATAACTTTAATAAGGAAAAAAGTAAAAAGGCGATCAAGTATACTCATTTTCGCCTATAGCTATGAACCAAAAAAAAAACAAAGTTATTTATTTTTAACGTTCTTGATATAAATATTGCAGAGGTCTACAAATGTTTTAATTACTTCACATGCATCAAACGAAAGAATGATAATTATAACTAAATATGAATAAAGCAGTTAATGAAATAAACGATACAAACAAAATATCACTCTTTGTAAATACAAATCATGTGTAAACCGCAATTTCTAGCCTCGTTAACACACGTGCGACTTTATGCGGCTATTTACAGAACTAACAACTGTAACATATTTTTGCTTCAATTTTATTATACGTCGATTTATCTCCTCCCTCTACTCTCCATGGGGATAACCTTGTTTGATATTTCATAACTGCGTATATTTTTAAATTAATTTATTTACAAACTATTATTGCTGTGTACCTAAATGTAATCATGGATACGATGAAGAACCAACTTATTGTTTCATTCATTTCCCTCAAAAATTAGAAACGACGTCGTGATGTTTAATGGTAGATTTGTAAATAAACGAAACGTTTGGATTAATAAATTATGAATAGCCCTTACATGAAAGTATGCAGTTTAAATTTTAAAGAAGATAACTTTTTCAATTGTAAGTAATAAATAGAAAGAAGGTTAAATTTAACTTGTAATGTAAAATATAAATCGTTGACAATTTGTTTCTAATATTATTCTTGACTAATGTTATAAATTTCAAATCTGACACATTTACCAAATAATTTCTACCTTAATTTGTTTTAATTTAAATATGTAATTAGGTAAAAGTTTGTGTAACTTCTGTTGTCTTTACAATTGTTTAAATTGTAGTTGTTGTAGTGCTTGATTTTTTATAGCTGTTTCTGTATTGTTGGCATCAGTACAGTGCAGCATAATAATGTAGTTATTTGATAGGTACTAATAAGAATAAACACAAGAATACATATATAACTACTTATTGTTTATTGATAGAACATGTCTATCTCGCAGTTTACGAAATTTACCACCATGGCGCTGCAGTCTCAAACGAGATACAGTGCCTTTATAAACAGAGTGAAGATAATGGATGTCTTCATTTCTATTGGTCACATGCGATTTTAGTCTTTAAAGGACAAATGGTCGCCACGGTTGTTCCAATCGGTTCCAACTTTGTATTAGTAATTGATACATTTTTGGTGTTATTTGAATTTAAGTGGTATTTATGTTGAAAGTGTATATAATTTTAGTGACTATAAGTTTGTCCTAAATGTTTAGTATCAGTTGGTTCCAGAAAACCTTAAACTTTCATACAGAAAATATGTAAAACTAAAAGATTTTAAAAGAGATACATTGTTTTTCTGTAACAAAAATTTGAAATACAATTTAGGCAATACTATAATATCGCGGCAGAGCAGAATATAGATCTAAATCAGTTTTTTTGTGATAAGTTTAAGGAAATGTCTTAGAAATGTATATTTATTTTAAAATAAATTTAAAATAAAAAACGATTTGTTCTGTTTAGACTTAAAATAGCAAATAAAAGAATAAAGGCAAAAAGCAAATTTTTACTAGTAAGGCGTTAATGTCTAAGCGAAGGTCCGGCCTGTCTCATAGCAATAATACGGTCATGTTCAAAATCATTTAATTGCCGATAATTTTCATATTGACAAACTCTTGGCATTCTTAAATGTTCAGAAGGCAATAGTTGACAAACAATTTGCAAAATTGTTATTAGTTATTACGCACGGATTGTTTTATTTCATAAAATTCTGTATTACTATATAGGCGCAAACAAACGAATTAGAAAAAGCAACAACATTTAGTTCATCAAAATAGGCATTTTCTGAATCTGTCATTAAAATTGTTAAACAACTTCCATGTGTTACGATTTTTATGGAAGTCGGTAGGTATATATTACAAATGATTATGATGTGTTGATATAAACCTGTAGGTGAATCAAATCAAATTTTATTTAATGAATAAGATTAAGATTAAATTAATCTAATAAAATTAAAATAAAGATAAATAGATATCCTATGAAGTGGGAAGTTTAAATTCTAAATGAATAGAACCACAACATGAGTAAAAAGCCATATAACTGCAAATTTAAATTTAAACAAATATATGAACACTTGCAAGGCTAGTCACCACCAAAATCGCATAACCTTACATAAAAATGTAGGTAAGCGAACAACAAAGTTTGCATTTTCAGATGTCACTCGTGGATCATTATTTCGTCCTCGTTAGGATTCTAATAAAGATTTAAAGCATTTGAAAACCAATTTTTTAAGCTTCTTCCATATACACCAATGTTAACTTGGAATAAACATGGCTACCTGGGATGTATGCCTTCAATCGGTTTATAAAGGGAACGAGATTACCTATAGAGGTAGACATATTTATGAAGACACAAAAAATTATATCAAGATTCTACGATGAGCCATATTCAAGCTTATTTGGTCTCGACTATATCATGCATGCGATCAATTTACATCAGGGAGGTAGCCTGGGAAAGCAGGCACAACTCCTGAATCCGCCATTTGGAAATGGCAGTTGTGCGTCTGATATGATTCTCTTCTGGAGCCGATTGCTCCGAAATGACACCTCTTATTACAGTAAATCTTATTACAAAATATGTTACATAGACCCTGTAGAATAATTTAGTATTACAAAAAGCATTCTAAAGGTAATTGTTTCAGAGTTATTGAGGGAAAATTAATGCTTAGCGTCAAATTCAGGTTTTCGTTTTGCAGAAATCGGCTCGTATCTCTGAAATGTGCATTATTTTGAGAGGCTTGTCTAGTGAGAAAACATTTGTTAAATATTTTGAAACAAAAAGTGTAACAAGGGTTAGTGCTCTAGAAGTCTCCGTTTCCGAGATAAAGGCCAATATTGAAGGTGATAACACATGTTTTTGGTAGTGTCTGTTGTCACATTTGCCTGGGTGGAATAAAAAAGCTCATACAAACACCTGATAAATAACTTGTTTTATTTTTAAAGATAGTTGTTAAAGAAGTGTGGTTTCATTTTCTCAAACACTTCCTTGCATCTATCGCTTTTAGATATATATTTTTTACCCGTCCATTTGTTTGACGATCACATCATACAATGATTATGGTAATATAAATTAATCGCAAATACACTAGATACGTTTGTTAGATCAGCAAAATGGCGGATTCTGGAGTTAGGCCCACTTTCCCAAGCTGGGACCCTAATAAGAATTGATTGCACCTATGTTTTCTTCAAGACTCATAAGTGATTTTCTATACGTAAAAGTGAACATAGACCCCCTAGCGAATGGACTAATAGCTATTAAAAAATAAAATATACGTTCCATAAATGCATATCTAGAACATACAGAAGTTAGGCTAATTTAAACCGTTTTCAAAATGTCAATTAAGTCGTAAAAATGTTAAACTTTGTTGGGTAAGTAGTTACAATTTATTTTACTTATGAATTACAAAGTGAATGCATTTTCAAAATTTAAAATACGACAAACGGAAGTTGGGCAGTGGCAAATTTTTAAATACACCTACACAGTTAGAAAAATGTGTGATCTCATTTCAAAAAACAAATAATTTTTTTCAGTCAAGGTCGGGGTATCAATTTAATTTTACGTGACTGCAGTAAATAGTTGTAGCAATGCATATTCCAATAGTAAATAATTGCATCAAGGTCGGTTTGAAAATTTTACAAAACTTCGAAATATTTTATTTTTAAGATAGGACCAAAATTTTTGAAAATTTAGGTTCCTGTTAGCTTTAGCTTTTAACCCATTATATTAAATTCGCTTTATACGGGGTGATTTTGAAATCTGCCAACAAACTCTCACACGGTGCCGTAGAGGCCTAGCTGCGTCCATTAATAAGAAAATCTCATAAAATAGAACACTTTTTTGGAAAAAATTGAAAATGTCGACTTTTGAGAACTGCGGGAAAATGTGAATACGAATAAATAACTAGATAAATTTTACGTGTGGTAGATGAATGAAACGTTATTTTAATATCAAATTAGAGTATATATGTTTATTTCGCGTATACATTAATCTATTTCAATATAGGTCATTCATACCAATGACCTACAGTTTTATTTGTTTGTAGATAAAAATTTATCATTTGATTTTAAATATGTTCAATTACACTAAAAACTATATCCAGATTTTTATAAGTAACATAATTTTGATACCTCCTCTTTTAAAATTCATAAAATATAAAGAAACATTTAGTTTTTTACAAGAAGCATTCGAAATGTTTTGCCATAAATTAAAACAATGGCTATCATTTCGATATTAGTTAATCTATCCATTATTTACAGAAACACGATGTTCAACTGAAAATAAAATGAAATTAGGTTACATTTCGGTAACGAAAAATTGAAACTAGCAGTGATTGATAAGACAAAAAAGCCTGATAAATTACCATTACGGAAAACGTATGTAAACAAACGCGACCTTCAATGAAATGAACACCTCGTATTTATGTATGTACGAGTTGCAGTTTATAGCGTTTCCGATTTGCTGTATTACACCAGTTTGCTTAGTTTTCACACTTTTATATAAATAGAAAGCAGCTAATGTACATCACATATAAATCAGAAACGCTATTAAAAGGACTAACAACTACGTCATGTATTTATATTACATTATATAAAACCGCACGATCAAATTTTGCGTTATTGCAGGGGTTCTCAAACCGATTTATCATTTCGTTAATGGAATTTTTTTGGAAACGACAAGGAATTTTTCTCGTGATTTAGAACTACCTCCGCGTGAATGTTCTAAGTTTGTCGGTGCATTTTAAAATCACCCTATATATATATATAAATTTGTATCTTGAATATTTCTATCGAATGATGAATTATGTGTAAGAGTTGTCCAAGTCTTAAAACAACATTCTTGAATCTACAGTGCATTCTTTAAAAAGTGAAGCGCTGAAGTCATTCAGATCTTACTGCTTATCTTTGATTTTATATATAGTAATTTAAATATTAAAATACGTATGTGCGCCATCACTTAGTAAATTGAAAAAATATCTCAATCACATTTATTTATGAAATTAACCTTCATTTTTACAAAGTCTTTACATTTATTTAGTTAATTTAGTAGTTACAGAGAAACATGTTACATTGTCAACATCATATTCTTTAAACCAATTTCAACTCATGTAATAAAATCCATTCCAATAGGTGAAACATTGAAATGTATAGTCTGTGATTATAATAGTGCAATAAAATTAAAACAACAATAATTTTAAATAACATTCTAGAACATTTCGGAATGCTGTAGAAAATTTCTTAAAACTGAAATAAATGATGTAATCACGAATGACTCATTACTGTAACTGATATCTATCTAAACAAATTCAAAGTCAGCAATAAGTCACGGCATTTCAATGTATTACATTAGAATTATTATTAGTTTTATTCTTGACTATTCTTTATTCTTTTGGACATCTCCTTTGCATATAAATAACAGATTAAATTCCCTTAGTTTTTAGTTTTCTTAAAAATCTTGTCATGTTAAGTAGCCGTTACATATAAATAGATATATGTGAAATAAATACTTAAATAAATAATCCTAAGATTAGTGAATATAAATAAAAAATTGTAAATAATTAACTAGTCTCGTTACAATAGTACTAGAAAGATGATTCAAAAAATTATTTAACTATGCATATAAGAGAAAAGTCAATCAAATGATTGTAATAGAGCAGACAAGGTAATTTGAAAAATCATTTGTAGATTCACACTAGGGAAAACTTGCCGCAGTGTTGTTATGTGTGTAATTATACTAGTATTAAAGACAGATTTGAAATGTCAGCTACTTTCCATTATGGAGAAAAACTGTCTGAGTATTCTATGTGTGATTATACAAGGTACGTCCACAAACTAAGTTCAGTTTGTATTTACTGCCACCTTAGCGCCGCGAATGTAATTGGGCACATACGCAGTACTTGCCCTGACACATTGAGGAGTTGACACCATTTCGGGTTAGTTGAGTGTTGGGTACGCTTCGTAGTGCTTGTTTGAAATGGCGAAATTAATTGAAAATCCCGCCGCTTGTGAGATTAGGTCTGTAATTCGTTTCCTCAACGCGAAGAACATTAAACAAGTCAACCACCTTCCATACGGCCCGGACCTCGCTTCTAATAGCCTTCATCTTTTTTGCGCCAGATATCCAACCTTCATGGCATGAGATTCTACAATGATGACGAGATTAAAGAACATGTTACCACTTGGTTGACATCACTGGCGGCACCATTTTATAAAGAGGCAGTGCAAAATCTTGTGCCGCGCCATGAGAAGGGCCTACAAATTGGTGGTAGTTATGTAAAAAAACTAGGATAGGTTTAAAGATTTTTTCACAATAAGTTTTTTTAGTGAGAATGTATGTACTTGTTTTCTTTGTCCTACCAAACGGAACTTAGTTTGTTGACGCACCTCGTACAGTTATGACATACTGCACACTGTCATCACATTTTAAAAGTAAATAGAGACAATCTAGTTCCTTAAAGAAAGTTAGTTGATTTTTTTTGTGTTAGTCCGATAAATCGTAAAACTTTATTTATGAAATTAAAAACTAGTTTGGTAAATAAAAAAAAATTTTGAAACCCCCAAGAAACCCAAACTTTTATGACTAACTTGAGTCTTGAAAGTTAATCATTACTGTACTAGTACTAGATATGTAAAATCTATACGTGATTCCTATTCCAATGCTAGTGCATGGAAGTTATTGACATTTACTAATTTCACTGCGTGTAACAGTAGTCACTGTTATTTATTTAAATTGTGAATTTATGTATAATTTTTGTATAATTTATGCGATTTCAGAAAAAAAATTACACAGTATCTGTTAGGAAGAATATCATACTGTGGTGGTCTCTGATAGGACCAGGTAAATGCTCGCCAGGTGGCCTAAGTTGCCCCTGTTTCGTATCAAATTTTAGGAATAATCAAGCTTGCCAAAACTCGTTCAAGCTTCTGAGCGTCCTTATTCTCTTTCCGTCTCTTTATCTATTACAGTGTACCCAAGCTGGTGGTGCCCCTAATTAACTTTTGTACAGCTCAACCTTTTATTGCAACTATCGGTCACGTTATAAAATCAACTCATCCCTGCTGCGCTGAGCTAGTGGCTTTGCGGAAGAAGGATATCCCGACTTTTATGATATTTTGTGTTCTACCGCCCGTTTAGACTGCGACAAGCTTAAATTTAGTCAGGGAAATAATCCCAATTATTTAGATCTTTGTAATTTGATAATTAAGTTTAAAATGCTTTGTTATGTACAAATTATTATACGGTTATTTTATTATAAGGTTATGTATCAATTTTTGATGCTTAATTAAAAATTTATGTAAACCAATTCAAAAATGTATCATAAAAAATCAATTTCATCCTGCCATCTATGCACTTTTATTTAAATTACCACTGAACTTGGTCGCAAAAAAAACGAAGAAACCGCTACCCAGTTTCCCTACTGAATGTTATGTTTACTGTGATATAGATATCCTCTTCTTTCATATATTCTTCACAATTATAGTATGCGCACAGTTATGTCTGAAATGTACTCATAAACGCATGTCGGCATTGCAAAGTTATATGATTTCAACTACAGTTCAAATGTTTAACAGTATATGTTCTTTCATTAATGAGTAAAGTCTGAGAAATATACGAAGTGAAAAAACTACCTTTGTTCGTCTTATACTAAATGAGCAAAACAAAAAATTACTAAAAAAGTGAATGTCTTAACCTAAATATATTTTAAATTGTCATTCATACTGTCACATGATTATTTTTAAAAGTTACTAGAAAAAGTTACTCTTTTGTTTTCTGCCTTGGTGTATTTCTTAGACTTTAAATAGGCACGTTCGGAAATTCAGTTCTAATAGTGTAGTTATAAGCCAGCCTTTAAAGATTGCTCAACGGATTTAAGAACACGACACGTAGCGGAGCGTCTTAAGGGTAAGTGCTTTAAACGCAATTTTATTATATGCTAATTGTTACTATACCTGTAAAATTAGTTCCGAAATAAGAGAAATAAAACTAAACATTAAAATCAATGCAAAATCACTTTTTACTTACTCTTACCTATATCAAAATATAGTTAGAGAAAGTATTGTTTTCGTCCAAAATTTTCGATGTTGAAATTTTAGCGGAAATACACGTTTTGAGATCCCCTGATTCCAACATTCGTCAAGACAGGTAAAACCATCACAAGTGCAAAGTCCAAGGTCACTGTTACGGGACGTAACAGTCTTAAGGAGGGGGCAGTGTAACGAAAATTAGAAACAATAGAAATCTGATGGAAGATTCCAGAAACATCCAGTACTTTTTTCTAGAATAAAATAGATGATGTAATCCACAAATGACTCATTGCAGTAACCGATATTTGACAATTCAATTAGGTCAGTAATGAGTCATTAGAATTATAATTTAGTACATCATTATTATGAGTAATATTCTGGAATCTAGGTGTGGGATTTGTTTTAAAAGTTGAACTCACAGACAAAAATTAATTAAAAGCTAGTGTTAATTGTTTTTTATATGCCAGTTAGCGCCGAAAACCAAAATATGGAGGCGTTGATGGAAATGTTGCAAAAGATGCACGAAGAAATTACAAACAAATTAAAAGAGGAAATGTTATCAATTAATGCAAGCCAAAGTAAAATACAAGAAGAAATGGAATCCAATCAAAATATAAATTACAACATTAGATTAAAGCAAGTCAAAATGCATTAAATGAGGAATTTAAATTAAGCCAAATTAAATTAAAACAGGACTTAACAAAATAAATAGAGGTTATTACCAATGAGATGTCAAAAAAATATGAGGAGGTAACCAAGAAGTGTGATGAACAACAATAAAAGTTTATTCTCCTTACCGTAAATAGAGAAGTCAGCATGCCTAAGAAGGAGGCGTCTCTAGTTTCTCAGGAACAATCAACCGAAGCAAATATACAGCAATTTGAATATTTGACTGTTATGAAAAATGTTATGCTAAGTACTAAAAGACACGTTAAAGCACCCACGTATGATGGGAAGACGTCTTAGGCCAATTATCATAAACATTTCATGCCAGCCGCAACATCAAATAGATGGATCATTGAAGAAAGAGCAACTGCCTTAACGATCTACAGAATAACTTCGATTACCTTGTGTCACAATTGGAAATGCGATATGGGGATACACATCTGCAACAGGTCTACTGTGCCCAATTAAGAAATCGTGTACAGAAGCTTGGAGAGAACCCCCAGGAATTTAAAGCTGAAATTGCGCGGCCAGTAAGATTAGCATACTCAACGGCTCCAGAAAGTGTCATTGAACAAATTGGGGTGCAAACGCTTGTCGATGATCTTAGGGGTTCTGAAGCACAACAGGCACTTAGATTAGCACGTCCATGTGACCTTGCTAGTACATTGGCTTATGCACTAGAATTTGAAGCGGCCAAACAAGCGTTGAAGGGCCATGTTCGTGTGAGAGTCATTGAGAAAGATAAAGATAGCACTGAGACTGTAGAAGAAATGGTGTTAAGATTACTTAAAATGCAAAAACCAACAGGACATAAACTTTGATCCAGGAAGCGCAGTAAACAGGAGCATTCACAGGAAAATTGTTAAAATTCTATGAGCAGTCATGCTGAAAATACAAAACACCAAGGAGTCACCATCCAAGTGGCATCCTTAAAACATCAACCGGATAGCCTTTACATTAATGGAACAATCGCAGGAAGGGATTGCCAAATGCTGCTGGATGCAGGAGCAACGAAGACAATAATAAAACCGAACGTTGTTGGGAATGGAAGATTACTGACGTCACAGCTGCGATTATGTATAGCTACTGGTAGGCACGCAACCGTTCATGGTGAATTTATTACAGATATTGAGATCGGTTGTAGGAAGTTAACGCATCACGTACTAGTAACTGATATTGAGAAACCTGTTATATTGGGTATGGATGTAATTCTAAGTTTGGCTTCGCCTTAGACTTGATGAACTACGTCATACGAGTTGATGATGAAGAGATACCTATGAATCAACGGGACGACCATGCAATAAAATTAGTACTAGCAGAAGAAGTGACATTACCACCAAGCAGTGAAACAATGGCTATGGGCCAACCAGATGGAGACTTTGTCAGCCCTCGCTGGGTTTTTTTGTGTCAAATCATCTAATTTATGTAAATTCTATTGTTATCTATCGCTCATTCCTTTTGTAAATTATCTAAATTTAATAACATCACTATGCGAGACGAATTACAATATGTACTTATTGCATTTCCATTTTTACATCTAATTCCGTTTTGAAATTATTAAAAACATTCCTTTAAGTAAGTGTAAATTGCTTTTTAAGTAAACTTTTTGAACAAACCTC
>JAHWXV010000343.1:0-12614 GCA_024586415.1 Phrixothrix hirtus | reverse complement strand
TATATATATATATATATATATATATATATATATATATATATATATGCATTTGTATAGTCAAAAGGGTAGACGCCTTCTTATTTTCATGATGCTTTGATGTTTTGAGGTTAGGTTAAAGTAATGAATATAAAAATTAATTATTTCCGTGCTTGGTGATACATTATTTTGGTCAAAACGACATTTTACATACATACGTAAAGTACATATCTTTGAAGTATCTTAAAAACGTAGAAAAATTGCGTATGAAACACATGGCCAAAAACGCCATTCTGCTCGTAGTACGAGTAGGGGAAACTAGCATGAAAGGAACATTTTGTAGCACAATTTTGAATACAAGCTAAACCTACAATAAACATGTAAACGCAGCGCTTAGGAACTCTTCTAACTATTGTAGGCTGCAAGGTTTTTAAAAAACAATACAAACATCCCTTGCCTACTATGTGGAATGAGGTGACACTAAAGGTATTAAAAACACTTTATTGCCAAAAAGGTGGTTTTATTCTAGAGGGATATTCTAAGGCCAACATCCAATTGAGTGGCAAAAATAAATACGTTGCCATAGTAACGTAAGGTTTGCGTAGTGCAACTAGTAGACATCTTGCAGAATAATTAGCGGTTGATTTCAGGCAACCAGTTTACACGCTGACGTATACAGCGTTATGAGTGCTGGTTTCGTAAGGCATTAGCAACATTGCTCCAGCAGCGAGATTTTCGATCATTTCTTTTATAATTCAGATCTCTATACAAAGATGAAGGACTGGACTGCTAAACAATTAGGAGCTCTTCTTCAACGAGGGTCTACACAAACTGGTGCTATGGTATAACAAATATTTGATTCTGATTGCTGATTATGTGGAGAGGTAATGTTGATATGCTTTTGAAATAGTCCTCGTATTATAATTGAAATAAAATGCAAACCATGGTTTTCCAAAAAGGTGAGTGGAATTATATTATAGTTGGAGCTGCATATACTAAAAATTATTCTAGGACACTATATCTAGAAAGATTCACTGGAAACATTGGGAACCCGTCAGCCCTTTTTTGTACCGGTCACCGTTTTAGGGTCTGGGAGCTTTAGAATAATATCATGTCGATGCATGTTATAAGTTCTGCCTTCTTCACAAATTTGTTTAACTTTTTCCTTAGTATTCATTTCTCTTAATTTAATGTAGCATTTGTCCTACAGGAAGTCGAAAACGATTTCTTGTTTAAGGTTCAAAACTCACAATTATAAAGTCTTTCTGCTTTAAATAGAAACTCAAGTTGCCAATTTCGCCTTCCTTCAAGTTCCCATTATTTTCACTATCATGATATTGCACCTCGTCCTATATGCTGCTGCCGCAGTTACTTCATTCTTGTAAAACTCTTTTTTATGTTTTTCTAAATTGTTGGCGCGCTTTCCGTTCTTTTTTGCCTTTCAGCGCACTATTTCGCATTTATTCTAGATACGTCATGTCATCTGTCTTTTCTCGTCTCTGTTGGACGCCTTTGGAAAGCGTTGTACTGTGTTATCGGGATAACGCCTTTATCAAATTTTGTACTCGTACAAACATTTGCTTACCGGAAGTCATCAATGAAATTAGAAAAACTAATTCAAAACGTCAGATCATCTTGCACCACGACAATGCTTCGTCACACACAGCATCACAAACTGTCAATTATTTAAAGCGGAAAAAGGTAAAATTTATCACTCATTGTCCACGCAGTCCGGATTTAAGTCCAAATGATTTCTTTTTATTCCCAGTTGTCAAGAATAAAATGCGTGGAACCCGTTTTTCATCACCTGAAGGTACTGTGAAAGCATTCAAAACTCACATTTTTGGTATACCATCTTGGGATTGGAAAAATTGCTTCAACAACTGGTTCGAACGCATGCAAAAGTGTATTGATGTTAAGGTAAAATATTTAGAAAAACAATAGAAGCATTATTACTGTATTTTCATTGTGTTTTCATACCCATTCCCGAAACCATTGCAGCATCCCTCGTATAATGTTCTCCATAAGAACATAGTTTAATCGGCTGCCCATATTTAACAGTCGATCAGACATATGAACATAAAAAGTCTTTATCTGAAAATATCTGTGATCAAATGGAAAATCTCAAGCCTTTCGAAAACCCGTCCTTCAAAAACAATAATTTTTATTATAATCACTTCCTCAAAGGTTTCTTTAGCCAATTTTGGGATCAGGTAAATGGATGCTACCCGCCCACGATTAGCTATCATTCAGTTATTCATCCACTATGTAATCTTTTCCAGGACTCCTATTCGATGCTTCCAGCACGGAAAAATGATAATATCACTATAATATTCTCATTTGCTTGCATAACCATGTTCACACTAATGTAACTTCCGTGGTTATCCACTAATAATAAAATAGGAACTTCTTGCCAGGTTTATCATGTACCTGAAAATGGTTAAATGCTGTAAAATGGTTTTCCGTCGACATCCATCCTCATTCATGTACCAATTATTCTGCCATAAAGAATTAAAAACACAAATTCTGGTGAAACGCTGCTTTCTGTAGCTAATTCTGTTACAAGCATGGTTGCTGATTGGCTTATTTTGATGATACAACTTGTTCAACCTATCTTACTCCCTTTTATGGCATTACTTTTGGAAATTTAGTAACAGTTAATGAACTGGTTTCGTCTGAATTATATACTCAGTGACATAGAAATTGCAACACCAAGAAAAAGTAGGAATTTCTTAATCAAAGTTAGTGGATCTATTGGGATGATATTCAGTAATAATTGATTAACTTTTGAGATCAAGTGGTAATGTGATAACGTTACATTTGACAGTTCTTATAATTTTTTGCTAACTTTTTCGGTCTGTGTTTTTCTTACGATTTGTTGTTCTTTTTCATTGTTAATTAACATTATTTTGGTTGTTGTCCTTTTGTTAACGTGTTTTCTTTGTTTTATCATGCATAGAGTACAGCAACAATGATATTACCGTCAATTATGCGAATTTGACAGAAGGGTAAATTGCTAACCACGTAAATCGAAATTGGTCTACTGCAATGCAAGTGTGTCGTGCGTGGTTTGAAGATAGCCAGGAATATCGTAAAATAACGAACGAGCGTCAAGATCGTAGCTTAAGACAACTGGAATTTAGAAAAGGATAGTTGGTGACCAATGGTTTGGTGAAGAAGGTCGCCTTGTAACCTTTAGAATAGTTTATCGGCGAATCCGAAGTTTTGGGTTAACATCATATCGTCCGTAACTTGGACTTCTTTTGATTGCAAAACATTGTCAGCAACGCTTACAATGGTGCAATGAAAGATATCATTGCAATCTTGAATGGCGTCGTGTTGTATTTAGTGACGAATCCAGATTTTGTTTAGGAATGCACGATGGATGAGAGTCAGAAGAAGACGGGGTGAACGACGGAATCTTCGATTTACAGTTGCGAAGTGCGTACGCCGCACTGTGGGTTTTATGGTTTTGGGTGCGATTATTTATGGCTGCAGGTCTCCCTTGGTGTTCATTCGAGGAAATATGACATCACAACGGTATATTGCGGAGGTGGTTGAAACACATCTTCTGCCATACTCAGAAGAGCTCAAAGATCCATTATTCCAGTAAGATAATGCACGTTCACATATAGTAAGGTTTTCCTTGAACTTCTTTGAGCAGGCTCAGATTCATCTTTTGCCCTGGCCTCCAAGATCTCCAGATCTTTCTCCCATTGAACATGTAAGGGACATAATAGGTAGAAGGTTGCGAAATTCACAGCGACCTCCTTTAACTTTGAAGGCCTTGAGACATCAGGGGAGGCAATACCCGAAGACGAGGTGAACCATCTTATTCAATCAATGCCTCGGCGTGTAAATGAATGTGTAAATCAGAGAGGTCACACCACACATTATTAACAATTATTATAAAATTTTGTTTAACAAATAAAGATTTTCATCCCAAATTTTGATCATTTATTACTGTAACATAGCTTAATATTCCTACCAAATTTCATCTGTAAATTCCAACCCCTTCTTGGTAGTGTTGCAATTTCTATGTCGCTGAATATATATGGATTCGGGCATGTGCTAAACACCCTTTAACTTGGCAAAAACCTTCCCCACTGTGTGTTTACTGAACGCAATTGCTCTAGCTACGCTACTTTTCTTTGTTTTCCTCAGATTTTGTGTTATGTAATCTTCAGTTCAGTTCATGCCAACTTCTTCATCAATCTAATTTCTGAGCAGAGCGTAGACAAATTTTTGCTGACTTAAGCCATGAGACAGTTTTTAAGCAGTTTTAAAAAATTTCACTAATAGCATTTCTTCAGATTTTTAAACAATTTTTGTTTTTAACCAAACGTGCTACGAGGGACTTGGGCATTGCAAATTGCTTTGCAGTCGATCTAATAGACTGCTCTTCTGCTACAACCTCTCTGAACGTGTCTTAAACTTCAGCAAGATCCTTTATACCTCACTGTTTCCGCTTAGGTTTTCTTTGATGTGTTCCATGTTTCAAAACTTAAAGTAAAATAACATTTGCATTGCATTATTTTATGCTGGAGTACTTAGTTTTCTAACTTCACCTTCGTGTGGTCTTTGTAGAATCTTTTAATGCCCTAGGAGGGTTAGGAATTGGAGTAAAGGGTTGTGGTTCTTTTCGTTCCTCATCGTGAGCTTCTGAGATGATTTTTTACATTTTAATATTGTAGGTTCATCAGTAATGGTTAGTGCGCTAGAGTGATTCACAGTTGTGATTGTAAATATCTGTTAGATTTTTTTACAGTAGAAATTTGTTCTTGGAGTTTCTTTACTAAGTTTGTTAGATTCGCTGTTTCCAACTTCCCTAGCATGTACATGATGTTATTTTCCATGAAGAGGCTGTCTTCTTTTTTTGCATGAGTGTGGTTACGCTTCCGCTCCATCTTTGTACTTTGCCTTATCGGTGTCCATGTCCTCTGTCTTACTTCGGCGTCGCCGGTCGGTTTTCTTTTAGGAAGTAGTGCCGCTCTAGATTCTGGTCGTACCATGAGCCCGTTATAGTTAACGGGACGATCACCTCCGCAGTTCGCAATTTTTCTGGCATGCTTACGCACTATTCGGTAAGGTGGTCGGTCACTCCCATACTTCACACACCAGGGGTCATCGTGACAGGACGTTCTTGAGTGCAAATTACCTTGGCACCGGTGTTTTTCGCCGAGACGGCTCGGCCGTTATTATTGCAAGTGATGGAACTTCTTTGATTTTTTAGGTTGTACAAATATGAGGGGTATGTGAATCTTTGCGATTCCCCCTTTATGCATCTTTCGTACAGATATAACAGGGAGGCCCTGTTTGGTTGTCGATTTTTATTTCTTTCGGGTTTGCGTGTGGAATGCCCTGGATGACCGCTCGGAGGTACTTCTCGGAGCTGAGTTGGTACGGATACTATGAATTCAGCCTTGTTTCAAGATCTCTACGATTTTTTGATGCTCTCCCTCCGAGACGCAGATTGTATTGTCATGCCAGTTGTTATACCAGTATGATTTGTCTCTTAGGACAAATGATGGCGGATTTCGTTTGCATCCCTTTCTTCTTTTTACCGTATCATCCCCTTTTCTTCCTCTATTACATCCTTCAATCGCTTTTTAATGTTTTGTGGCAGGTTGTCTAGCAGATGCCGCATCTTCACAAAATCTTGCGCTGTCTCTGTAACCGTCAGATCTTAAGTTTTCGATGACCAAAGGCACGGCACATTTCACTTTCAGTTCTTCAATCGACCGACTGCTACAAGCAGAAGGGGAGTTTATAGACACACACACTGGATGCTTGCTGAAAACTCTAAAATAAAATAAATTTGTAAATTTATTTTTAAAAAGTAAAAAGTGATAAAAGCGACACGTTCATTTTATTGTCTCATTCTGTATCCCTTTTGTTACTTAGTCCGATTCTTTTTTAATGTACAATCTACATTTCTAATTTTGAACACAATTTCCACTGCAAAGAGGATTAAGTCATCACTTTATTAAAAACCAACTCAAAGTTTACGGTTTCTTAGTAGTTACAGTAAAAAAGCTGAGATCTCAAACGCCACTATCTTTTACCAAAAACGAATTGAGTAATAAACCATCCAAAAAACAAGTGCAACGTCTTGTAGCGCCATATTAAAACTTGTTCCGTTTGATATAGTTACAATAAGCATCTGATGTATTGAAAAATGTAGTACTTAACTTATCGTTAGAAGTGACCTTTTCAGTACACATCTTTTTCATGCCACTTTCCACCTATCGCCCAAAAAATAATATTCCTTAGGCAATAATAAAGGTAGTACTGTCTTCCATTCGTATAAGGAGTTGTACGGAATTCCGACAGATAGTGCAACTGTAGAAAGTTATCAAAATACTTCAATGAACGTCTAGCGTTCCAATTATCTGTGATTGAGCTCTTTGTTGTGGAGAAAGAAACTGCTGTAAAGATCTATGTGTAGTCTATGGGAGTTTTCGCTGGGTGTAGGGTGTTAAAGTTATACGATGTGGAGAAACAGGTTAGCATAAACGGTAGCGTTCTGGACGGCGTGCCATAGTTACCAACTTTGATTCATTTTCGTCAATATCGCCGTATTACAACTATAAAATTGGTCATTCAATTTTCCGTTACCAATGGAAATTCAATTTTAATTATCAAAGCACAAGGAGGTTCTTCAAAGTCTTACGATCGACCATAGATTTCAAAGGTAAAGAATTGCTTTAAATTGTTGAAGAATTTGATACTGAAGAGGAAACCTTTTTTGGTCCCAATCGTTACAATTAACCAAACCTGGGCGCGTACTATCTTCAATCGGAGACAAAAAGGTGGTCAGCGGAATGCCATCATTCGTAACTACTACAGATAAAGGAATTTAAGACAACTTCTTCAGCCGTAAAAGTAACGATCACTTTTTTTAGGATATTTTTGAGCTGATTCTTGTAGATGTGACACTGATGTGCGAAATCAACTCCGATACAAACATCTTTGCTTACACGGAGCTGGGACTCATAGACAAATATTCCTTCCGAACGACAGTGCATAACATCACACGAGTCCGACGAACAAGTAATCGATAAATTAAGTTGGACTGTTCCCCCTCATCTACCCACCTTTGGTCTTGATCTGCCTCCTAACCTATATCTCTTTAAGTTACCTAAATATGTATTTTACTAGACAAAATGAGGAAGAGGTTTGTCTCTTTGGGGGTGTGGAAATTTCCTTGACTCTTTGAATTTCAAATGGTGGGGTAATGTTAATGCTTTAACAGCATTTGCCAGAGGCTAAAAAAATTGCCAGTTTGCAAATGTTAAAAAAACTTTGAGTGAAATGCATTAGCCTACAAGGGCACTATATACAATTGCTTTCTTGGTAGGGCCACGAATAATTTAAACAACTTTTGTGTATACAAATGTGAACAAAGAACAGTTCAAGTTAAATCAAATTAGCTAATTTGTTCAGCTGTTATCTTTAAGGGCTAAAGTACTTTTCTGCCTAGGAAAAAGTGTCACTGTCTTTTAATTGACAGGAGATAGAAAATTATAAGAAAAACTACGGTGAGTTACCGCTAAACCTCTATCTTCACGCATACACACGCGATGCTGCTAAGAAATCAAGAAATTTTTTTGACATACGTGCTTTATCTACGCCTTGTTTATTACTATATATTTTTATAATAATAATCAAACCAAATATACATTTGAATGTTCTTTCGGATAGTTTAATCAAAAACCTTGAAAATATTTTGACCAATCGTCACTCGTCCAATTTGTTTTACCGACCACCAAAAAAACCTTTCAACTTAAAAAAGGGCCCCTTTAATTATATCTTCAAATTTAAGAACAATCTTTTAAGTCATTTTTATATTGTTGTAGATAAAACGATCATTGTCAGCTTTTTTAAAATTCCACCGTATTAAAAAATTTTTTCATAAAAAGAATTATTTCATTGAATTTAATAAATTATATGTTAGCTTGCAAAATGTTTTTTTCAATACCCACCCTATCCAATCCATTTTTTAGATCACCATCAAAACCTTTTCAATTCGAAATAAGCTCCTTTTAATTGTAACCTTGGAATTTAAAGAAACTTAATTATCAGTTTTAAAGTGATTATGAGCGGAAGTATAGTGTCCATTTTTAAAACAACTCGCTGGAATCTTGAAAAATGTTTATTCTGCTTTATGTCTTAACCAATATCTTTCACCGATCATTACTAAAAGCTTTTCAATTCATGAAAACATCTAGTTTGCACACTCTAAATCTGAAAGCAATTTGTCAAGTCGTTTTTGAAATACTGTGAACGAAAGAGAGAGCATACACGCTAGATCGGCACTCTAAAATTAATTATAACATGTTCAGGGGACCACAAAACAACAAAAATTAGAAACAATAAAAACTTACTGGAACATTCTAGAACCATCCAGCATGTTCCTTATAATAAAATTGATGATGTAATCACAAATGACTCATTGCGGCAATCGATATTTGTCGATTAAATTCGAGGTCAACAATGGCTAATATTCTAGTCTGTTCCTTCCTTTTTCTAGATCTTTCTTATATCTATATAAATAGCAGATTAAGTTCGCTTAGTTAGTTTTAACGAGAACCTTGTACTCATATACATAAATATGAAATGTAAATATACACAGACATTAATAGAAATATAAATATTTGTTGTTAGTATCTTGTGAAATAGATATTTAAATAAATAAGTGTATATAAATCATCCTACTATTAGTTAATATAAATAAAGAATTTAAAACGATTAACTAGTTTCGCTAAAATATGTTGAAATCGTAGGATATTAAATTTTAGTTAACTTCTCTGTACAATAACATTTTGTGGAAGTTAAAAATTAAAATCTGAACTGTGTTTATGTAAAATATTATTCTGAAGCTGAAATATTTAATATAGACTAACTATTGGTTGAAAAAAACATCATAACGATCAGGACCATACTTCAGCTGATAAAAATTGAAAATATTGACCGTACTCGTAGGTGTTTCGTAGATATGGATACCGCAAAAGCTTAAGCAAAGACAGCAATTAAATATCGCAGGTATTTATCTGGAGCCAGTAAGGTACAACTGCACGAAGGGTTAAATCTTGAATAGACCCCATGGCCAAGGAAACTTTACGATTATGGAAAACTGATCACATTGTTAAGTTCAGTTTGTATAATTTAGACACAGAAACTATGAGACGTACTACAAACGGAAGAAAAATTACCCGAAAGTTTAGGAAAATAACTTATGAGCGTAGACAAATCGCACGTATAGTTAAAGTGAGAGACATTTTAGGGGCGAAGCAAATACGACTGCAAAAACCTCGTACGAACAGTACTCGAGTACTATCACAGGCAACCAAACTAGCAATAATATTTAAACAAAATAATGAACTTTATGACTATTAATTAAAATACGAAGAGAAATGAAAATTGATCAAAAATAAAACGTAGAAACGTTAAGGTGAAATTACCTATTCCGTGGTATGAAAAAATAGAATATTCTGTATAGTATTTGAAAGTAAATGATTTTTAACAGCTACATATTATAAGACTAAAATTTTTAATTAGTTGCAATTAAAAATCATGTGTTTATTATATTATCTGCAATTTATAATACCATTACCATTATTTCATTGATTTAGGAGTACCAGGACGTTCGTTCCCAGATCTCCATCGGCTTGTGAGCTTGAGTTATTGTAGTGTGCTGCTTATATAGCAGTTCCCGACTTTGTGAGCGGGAGTTCTTACGGCTGCTCCCCGAACATCGCGAGGATGTCGGCGAGCCGGGTCAGTATTTTTATGACGCCAGCACTGAAGGTGGGGGCATATTTTGCTGTATCCCACATGATAATTGCAGCTTTTGTTAGTTTTTCATACGGAATTTCGGGCGTTTCACTTGATGCGTTGTTTTTTGGAGGGTTGTTTGGTTTCTAGGCGGCTGGTGATATACGCGCTGCCTTCGCATATGATCGGGGTCCTGCCGCAGTTGCTGTTCGTAGTGTTCTGGATTCTATCAATTTCGGAGCGGGGAACTTTGAGCATCCCCTGTAGTTGGCGGCGTGGGCTCCACCGCAATTGGCGCACATCGCGGGTAGTTCGCGCAGTTTCTAGCAGTCAGCCGTATGGTGACCGCCCGCGCACTTAACGCACCTTGCTTCGGCCATGCAGCATCTCTGGGAGCGCTCAAAGCACTGGCACCCGTGGCATTGTATTACGCCCATCCTCCGGCTCGGTGGAGCTTCCGCTTTGATTTTTAAGTGTAGAATTTCCTTCAGGTCAAATACTTCTTTGCCTGAAGCGGGATGGGAGTCTTAGTGCTCCCACTCCGCATGTGCTTGATCTTCTGGGCTGGTATGCCCTTGCTACGTAAGTCCTACAGGATTTCGACGTCTGTTATGGTTTCTGATAGCTCTTTCACTATTACCCTCAATAAATTCTCCTGCGGGAGGAGATAGGTATGGTACTGGAGCTGCCTTTTGTCCAGTATGTTTCGGATTTTTCGATAATCCACGGGCTCAGTTGGTTATATCTTGAATCCCAATGCTGTGCACATTGCAGATGCAGTTTTGATGTTGTTTGTTTTTATTTATTTAGCTATTCTCATCCACGCTTATTTGCTACGTAATACGATCGGGGACGTTTTTTGCTTTTTCGGCCCCTTTACCGTATTAACAGCTGCTGTCGGAGGTTGTTGTGGTTGTGCTTCCTCCTGCAGGTCGGATAGAGCTTCAAATCTGTTGATTACAGGTAGTTTTGGGATTGGCCTGGCCTCGGATTTTCTGCGCTTTTGTATTTTCGTTTTCGTTTGTTTTTCACCAGTGTGAAATCATCAGGCTTTTCTGGTATGGAGTTGGGCTCCTCCTCTTCCAAGGAGTACTCCATAGTGTCTAGTAGGGGGCAATGGTTTTCTTTGGTAGTTGCAGCACTTGCCGCATGTGTGGGAACGAATTGCGTCCTTTCGCTTGCGCGGCGGGGTTGTTCTTCCATTTATTTTATCTTCCTTAGGTGTTCTCGGTTTTGTTGTTCAAGTTGTTGTTCGAGTTGATTAGCTTGAGCTCGTGACCCTTGCATTTCTTCAGCTTGGTGTGTTGCAGTCGCGGGAACTGTACGTTTTTCTTGAGTACTCTCGCTCGCTATGCTCGACGTTGTTGACATCTTTGGTTGTCGGTTGACGCTGCGGCTTAATAGGGTGGATGTGGCCTTCGCCCTTTCAATTCGGTTGGGTTGTACCAGGAATCGGCCATCGTGGTTGACTCGCGTTCTGATAATTCAAGTAGCAAGCTGTGATGTGTTTTGTACTATACCCGACCCACTTTACTTCCGTAAAAGGAGCCTAAAATATAGCATAAAGTTTTTGGGAACAACTAACAAACACGACTCTATTCCTGATCGCAATTTATAATATAATTTTAAACACATTAAAATTGTGATTGTAACTATACTTTGGTGGAAACCATAGACAATATACATAAAGTTAAAGCAGGGGCGCTATTTATGCAGTTTAACTGTAACGATGGAAAAGTTCGTACAATATTTTGTAGAAAATGTAAAATTTCCAGTTAGACAAATTAAATACTAGTTTTTATATTGTAAAATAAAAAATCTTAATAGGTTTATCCAACTGCAAATTTGACATTTTATACAAGTTCTACAGTTTTGACCATCTTCTGTAGTCCATCGTTTACAATTTTTAAGAACATTATAAAACTTTTATTAGGCAACACAGATTCTTATACAAAAAATATGAAAACTTCTCATCTGGAAAAATTAAACGATAGTAAGTTTGATTATAATGACATTTGAGTAAGTTTTGATCTTGTCAGTTTGTAAAAACTTTAAATATTATAAAAGAAAACATGAAAATGATTCATTTTAAAAGCACAAATCTCTTTCTTCTAGCTGCATTTCAGAACTCTTTTGCTCTGAAACCACCCAATTTCAATTAGCAAAAGTTTGATAAACAGAATTTTCGCGTGCCGTTGGGTTCATTTTATTTCTTATTTTCAATAATATTTTTATGAAAATTTATGAAAATACTTATATCGTTAATGAAAATTGTCGTATTAAAGTTTGGTGAAATATGTCATAGCTGCTGTATTGATGCTGTTTTTGTACGGGGTGAGCGAAACTCGATGTCTCAGCTCTACTAGAGGAAAAAGAAACACGATAGGAAGCATCTGAAAAGAGGTTCTTAAATGGGATTGACTAAGGTCCATTTTAAGCCAAATTTGCATATTTTTTCATGTTTTTAAACTGAGGCAATTACGTCATCGAATTTTTCCCCCTGAAACATACCTGTATTTTAGCATATTTAAAAAGAGCTGATTTTCCTAAATAAATTTTGTAAATAAAAAATTTTCTATCCTTTGCCGTTAAAAAATTGTAAGCAAATTTGTAAAAAAAAGTATTATCTAAAATTCGCAATTGTCACGACTTAAACAAGTAGCCTTTGGAAAAAATAAAAAAGTCGCATCTGTCAATAATTAAACATTATTAATTATTATTATTAATTGGTATTAATTATTAATTTAACATTAAGAAACGTAGAAAGAAATAAAGTATGTAGGCAATCACTACAACAAATTTTCAATGTTAGCACCTCCTACTTCTTGACACTTATCCAATCTCCTCCTTACTTTTCTCAC